>PVHY01012248.1:0-10469 GCA_004024945.1 Uropsilus gracilis | reverse complement strand
GTCGTGGAGCCAGCTCTCACAGACCAGCAACGAGGAGACGTCATGGGAGCCGCGGTAATCAATAGCACAGTTTCAGCCTTGGCTGTGTGTCAGCGAGACAGCGCTCACTCGCCCAGGTGTGACGCCAGGCCACGCAGGTTCCCAGGGACAAGAATGTGTTTGGAGCCGGGTGTGGTGGCACACACCTGTAGTCCAAGCACTGGGAGGCTGAGGCCTGGGATCGCCTGAGTTCACGGGTTCGAGACGACCCCGGGCAACATAGTAAGACCTGGTCTCAAAAAAGCAGCCGGGTGCCGTGATGGGTGCCTGTAATCCCAGCTACCTGGGAGGCTGAGGTTGGGGATCACTTGAGTCCTTGGTACCCCAGGCAACTTGCGGGACCCTGGGCAACATACCAAGACTTCGTCTCCAAAAATAAAAAGTATGTTCTTGGGGGGAAGCTGGAAAAGGAACGACGCCTCTGAATACACCTCATCTTGGTGACGCGTCCCTGAGCGGAAGCTGGGGAGGCCACAGGAACCCTGGGAAATCTGTGCTTCTGGAGTCTTCAGGGCAGGACCGAGCCGGCGCCGCCCCCTGTGGAAGCCACAGCCAGATGCAGCCATTGACACCAACGGGAGGGGCTGCTGGGAAGCCGGGAGGGGGCAAGTCCGAGAGCCCAAGAGCAGAGGGGTCTTGAGGCCTCGGCGCCACCTGTGCATGTGGGCGAGGAGTGACCTGGAGCGGCAGAGGGAGAAGGCGACAGCTCACTGTCCAGAAAGAGCCTCCGGGGTCCCCTGTGGTCTTCACATTTGCCTCAGGAAGGGGCTTCTGTCAGGGCAGCCCCAGCCCTGCGGCTCAGAGGAGCTGGCTTCTCTGCTCTCGGGTCCCCCTTCTTTCTTTCCTCACCCTCTGTCTTCTTGAGCTGCGTCTCCGGCAGCATCCCCCGGGGCTGCTGAGGGGAGACCGGACCGTCCGGAGGCCGCACAGCTGATGCTGCTTCTGCCCCCGCTGTCCCTGGGCCAGGACCCTGCAGGGTCACGCAAAGGACCAGCTCCTGTTGTCGGTTCTGTGTGACTCTGTTCACTTCTGTTGTCCCCTGGGGGTGGAGGAGGGTGCGGGGTGGGTGGGGGCGGGGGATGCGTCCTTCAGCGGGAGTCCCGGTCTTCTGCCCTCCGGAGAATGGTGTCACGGATACAGCGTTTGTGACGGTCACTTCTCTGTGCGGCTGTAGGGAGCTGGGACGGTGGGGACGCTTGTGAAAACGGGTTGTGGCAGCTACGCCACAGGAGTAAGTGCCCGGGTCACTGCGCCGGGAACTCAGCGTCCTGCGATGCGTCCGGGCGTCCAGGCCCGGTCAGCGGTGACTGCAACGCGGGCCACAGCTTCTTACCGTGTGAGGCCTTCGGGCGCCTGCCTGCCGCGCCCTCTGCGCACCCAGCCTTCTTTTGCCAGGAAAGGGACGGACACCCAAGCTCGTGGCGGGAGCCCTCGAGACTCTGCAAGAGCGTCACTGCCACGTGAAGGGGGCGTTTCACAGGCCACGAGACAGCAGCGCGCAAGAAACACCGCTGGCTCGCTTCCTCACTGGCACTCTGTTGACCTTTTAACACAAGTTACTCTTACTCATGCTTGTTGTGGCTACCCGGGCAGCCCGGGCAGTGGACGTTGGGCAGCTGCGTCCCCCTTACCCCCCTCCCCGCCCCCACAACCTCAGCCCGTGGTCAGGTCCGCCCCAGGGTCCCAGGCCTGAAGTGAGGCCTCAGGCGCACACACAGCGGAGGCCCCACGGCAAGTGTGGGCCTCTCCGCCTGCCCGTTCCTAGGCAGGCTGTTCGCACCCCCTTCACCCTCTCTGCCTCCCTCAGTCTTTCTAGCGCAGCCACATCGGAGCTGGCGGAGGGTGTGGGGGCTGACACGGGAGACACCTGCGAGTGAAAAGGGCGAGAGTTGGAGACTTGCAAGCCACAGAAGACGCTGGAGACGCGCTGCTCCCACCGGACAACTGGTTCCGGAATATTCCGAGACGGTGGGTGACTCAGGACGCACTTCTCAGGCCCCTGCGGAGTTCAGATCAGGGCTCATTAGCACTTCCTCTAGAGGTGACCCCGGCTGCCCAAGAGGGGAGAGCAGTCGATTTCGCCGCTCATTAGCGCCTGTGGGCAGTGCCGTGGGGAGACTGAACCTCTCGGCAAGACGCGCGTCTGCTTCTCGGGGCGCAGTTACCATTCTAGTCCTTTCGCCACCGGCAGGCCACCCAGAGGTGACTGGGTGATGGGTGCTCAGAACGGTGAGCAAGGTGGTGTCTTTCAAGTACTAGTTACTAGTAACTAGTACGAGGTACTAGCATTAGTTACTAGCACTAGTACCTAGTTCTAACTTAACTAGTACTAGTACTAGCTTAACTGTCAGAACTGTGTCCTCAAGGTAATGGTGAGACTGTGAGGGAAAATGCCTCCTCTCAACAGACCCCACGGCCACCCTGGTTGTGGCCTAAAGGGTAAGGACCGTGTGTGGTAACAGCCTGGTTCCTTTCTGTGGACGGACAATGTCTCTATTCCCGTGACCCAAGGCCCAATCTGGAGGGCAGGTCGTGTTGGGCTAAGCACTTCCGCTGGCCCTTCCATATTCAGAGAACCCCATCAGACCCTGGCTTCTCCCAGAAAGCTATCTTGCTGATGATATCTGAAGTGGTGGAAGTTATCTGAGTTGCTCAGGGTCCCAGGAAGGTTCCAGGGCTCTTTCCCAGCTCCCAAAGCATGTGCGTCTTGGATGGGGCAAGGGAGGGTGTCTCTGAGTGTCTGTTGGATGAGCTGGGAAAGGAGACACCCAGCATGTGAGGGAGACGCAGACCCTTTCTCTGGATGTCGAGGTGCAGGCGGAAGGCTGACAAGTTAAGGTGAGGAGGACGTCTTTTTCTGGCCGCATCTTGTTAGGACATTGGCTTGTTCTTACAAGTTGTGGCTCCTGATACCATGACATGGATGGAGCTTGAGGGCATGATGCTAAAAAATGAGGTCAAACAGCAAAGGATGAATATTGTCCGGTTCCATGTACGCAGGCATCTCAAATGGGAATAGAACAGAGCTGAGCAGGGCTGAGGTGGAGGGAGCATGGGATTTTGGGGTCAGTTTCAGACCGGGAGCATGAATGTGACAAGGCCTCGCGGGAAGGTTGCACATTTAAAACTGGTAATTTTTGTCTCGTGGCTATTTCACCATAACTGAAAAAAGGAATAAAAGGATTTTTAAAATGGCATTCCTCTAATACAAAACTGGGGAAGAGGAATAAGGCTGAAGGATACATATGGACAGTTAATGGTTAACTTAATATTGTCTATACACATTGATGCTCAAAAGTGACTTCCTGAAGTTTACATGTTAAAATGATCTGTATGTCAACTCACGGTAAGGTTTTTAAAGTCTAACCGGGGACTTCTTCACAAAGTATGTTTCCAGCAATCTGCCACATAATTTACCTGAACGACTGCCTCTGCTTGCACCAAAAGTTTTATTTTAAAATATTTTCCCAAGGTTTTTTCCTCTAATAAATGCTTGTTTGTTTTCGTTCTTGAATTCAGACAATAAAAGCTCTTCTGCGTTTACAGAATTACAGGCAGCTGCTCTCAAGACAATTTTTGTTGTTTGTTAAGTGATCGCTTCTCGTATTAAGAAGAAGCTGTTGTTAGAAAATGAATTGAATTTTCTGCACGATTAACTCAATGATCTCAGGAAAGTCCTGCTTTCAGAGATCCGTCCGTAAATACCACAGGGGAAACTGGAGCGCCACAAGTTTTGCTGAAAATTATGTCTGCTTCTTCCAGGAGTCAATGCTCCATCTTTGCTAGCTCAGAGCCTGTAATTTGACCCAGAAGGTACCATTTCTCGGTGGAGTTTATTCCCCCGTGCAGAGTTCTGGGAGCAAAATCGTATAAAGACCATCGGGGAAGATGGCCAGAGATTTGGAAATGAGCGAAAAGCTCTCTGGGTCTGTCGGTGGTGTGCCGGAGTCCAGCGATCCCTGCTCTCTCTGCCGACCGGGTGACCTCACAACCCGTCAGAGTGGAATCAGAGAGCGCTGGTAGGAGGAAACGCGTCTTAGCCACAGCGGCGCCAGTGGAGGCTGCCACGGACAAGCCTCTGAGAGGCCGGCATTGCAAGAGCCATCAGCCACTTAAAGATTCATTTAAGCATTCCCTGTTGGGCACGTGCAAACTCACGCTCACCTTGCACACACGAATGCGCGTGCTTCCTTCAAATTCTCCTTTGAGCCAGTTTCAACATCTTACTGGTTTTCTAATGAATGGGGCCTGCGACAGCCCTGATTTTCTCCCTGTGTGGGAATTCCATCTTCCTGAAAGGAAAGGCGTGAGAAAGCAAGTGGAAGTTGTGCTGTGCGGGGTAGACCAGCTGGTCGGCCTCTTCCCATCATTCGCCTCTATGACCACCAGCACCTGTGGCACTGTGCCCACCCAGGATTGAGGAGGTATGTGCGTGCGCGTCAGTTGGTTCACCTGGGCCTGGGAGGAGGCGATAAAGGGGTGGCCTCACCCAGAAAGGAGAGAGGGAGAGAGAGGGAGGGAGAGGGAGGGATAGAGAGGGATAGAGAGGGAGGGGGAGGAAGGGAGAGACAGACAGAGACAGAGAGAGACAAAGACACAAGAGACAGAGAGAGATGCACACACACAGACAGAGAGACACAAGAGACAGAGAGAGACACACACAGAGAGACAGAGACACACAGAGACAGAGAGAAACAGAGACACAAGAGACAGAGAGAGACACACACAGAGACAGAGAGACAGAGACAGAGACACAAGAGACAGAGACACACACACACAGAGACAGAGAGAGAGACAGAGACACAAGAGACAGAGACACAAGAGACAGAGACACACACAGAGACAGAGAGACACACACACAGAGAGACAGAGACAGAGACACAAGAGACAGAGATACACACACACAGAGAGACAGAGACACAAGAGACAGAGAGAGACACACACAGAGACAGAGAGACAGAGACACAAGAGACAGAGACACACACACAGAGACAGAGACACAAGAGACAGAGACACAAGAGACAGAAAGAGACACACACACAGAGATTGCCCAGAGAAAGATCACAACGATGCCAAGGCCACTGGGGGCTCACCAACCTCCCAGCCTGCACCCCGGCCCTGACCCTGTCCTACCCTCCCCTGCCCTGCCTGGCGTGACTGTGTAACTGCTGGAACAAATAAAGAACCTACCTGGAGTTGGATGCTCGCACTCCAACAGCCTGGCGAGCCCCCGGGCTGACAGTTCTTCTTGAGCTGCTCTACCACTTACAGCCTAGACCTCTTCCTGTCCTCGAGCAAGGATGCCACGACTCCAAGCCACGATGTGGGACTCTTACTCCCACTGAATTTCGGATCAAGAGCAGATACACCCTCCGTCTCAGGAGGCTCTTACAGCATTGGATGAATTGACACTAAACCTTCCCATATGCTCAGAGTAGAATCACACGGCACTCAAATGCACTGGTGTCCTGTGCTTTATCTGACAACTCTCCACCCAGGGAGACAATCAGCTGCCCTGAGGGAACATTCATCATAGCAAAAGGGGTACAAAGCAAACATCAAACATATAGAGCCGGATGCTCTGCGAAGCAGCTGTCTTCCCAAGCTCCTGATAAGGCAGCATCGCGACAGCACGTCACAGGAGGTAACCAAGACGCTCTCCAAAGGCCAGGGTATATGCCTGCATCTCCCAGTCACAGAGCACGGAAACTCTGACTCCAGAGCCCGTGATCTTTTCTGTCATTCTTGCTTCACCTCGCCAGCCCTCTCTGGAGGCACCACGGCAGTAGATGGGTGTCTGATCATCATGGGTGACCAGGGCTGAAGAGATGAGCTGACTGAAGACCCATTCGGTGTGACGACTGTCACGTGAAGCCTTGCATGCTACTTGTTTGTCCTTGAGTCTCGCTGCTCTGTCTTTGACCTCTCGTGCCCAAAGAGTACCGTTCAGATAGTGGTTGATATGTTTGTCAAATGAAAATACTCTGATGGCTAAGGGGCAAGAAGAACATGTGTGTGTCTTACACCAGCAAGAATGACCCACATCAAAAAAAACAGGCAACAAGAAGTGCTGGCGTGGACGTGGCAAGGAACATTCTTACACTGCTGATGGGAATGTAAACTGGCCCAGCCACCATGGAAAGCTGTGCGGAGGACCCTTAAACTAATAAAAATGGAGCTACCATTTGACCCAGCAGTTGCTTGCTCTTCTGGGAATCTACCCAAAGGAGACCTCAATACTTATACAAAGGGACACCTGTGGCCGGATGTTGACTGCAGCACTATTTATAATAACAAGGATGTGGAAAGAACCCAAAGTCCCCAAACAGACGAATGGATGAAAAAGATGTGGCTCATATACGCAGTGGAATATTACTCACCAATGAAAAATAACAAATTTGACGAATGTATAATAACATGGATGGACCTAGAAGAAATCCTATGAGCAGAAACAAGTCAGAAAGAGAAAGACAGAAACCAGATGGTTTCAATAACATATAGGATGTAAGAAAAACAAGCTAAAGGCCAGAGGAAAAGTCAAAACAAGCCAACAACCAAACTAAAGTACACAGCCGTGGGGGGAGGGTGGTGGGTGATTCCCGGGGAATACGAAGGTGTGAAATATAGATGTATATATGAATCAATTTTTTAAAAAAGAATGTGCATGCTTCATTATGTCTGTCATAAACCACATGTTCTGTCTACGGCTTCTGAGGTTGCTCGATGCTGTGAGTACTGTTTCTTTTACCAGCAAGTGATTCTGGTTTTGGGAATTCAGTCGCTCTCCAAGGCTACAACAGTTTTTGTTTTCAGTTTTCTGGTATTCTCTTTCCGATGCTCTAACCTGTGGTCTGTCTTCCCTGTGAGCTGAGGTTTTTCCGAGGACAGGTCTTCGCTCCCCAGTCTGTAGCGTGGGGGGCTTGCAGTCACTACGCACGGGGATGGGACTTGATTTGCAGAGAAGGCACTGCCCCTTGGAAAGCTGGAGGGTAAAGGCGACGCGCACTCATGTCCTCACCGTTGGGGTTTCTCAACACGAAGCAGAAACAGAGTCTTGCTTTCAGTACGTGCAGCTTTGCCCGACGTTCAGAGACGCGCCTATTTCACTTAGAAGCAATCGCCTTCCAAAGCCTGGCAGCTCTCCCTAGCTGCTGGGTGAGCAGCTCGAATAGGAAAAGCCTCCTGGATGAACTAAGACAAGTGGCGAGACACGATGGAAAGTGGAGACTTCCCCCCCCCCCGTAACAGTGTCTGCGCTGACACCACTGAAAATCAACGCCGATCCCCAGGGGGCATTTTCCGACGTGCACGGTGGGCACCGCGTGCACGGGAGAGGCCTCGGAGAGCCAGAAAAGCGCTGCGCTGAGGAAAGCTCACGCTGTGGGGACGAAACGGGGCTTCGGCCCCTGCTTCAGGGCCAGACCCCGAGGCCGCCTCTACTCCGAGACGCTGTAATAAGTCGCCAGAGGCAGGGCGGCTGGAAGCAGCTCATTTTCTCAGCGTTCGGGAGGCCGGATATCCGAATCCGGGTGTTAGCAGGGTCAGCCTTGGAGTTCTGCGGCCTGTGGCTCGTCAGTCCAGCGTCTGCCTCCAGCCTCACTTCGCCTTCTCCCCGCCGTGTGTCTCCAAGGCCCTCGTCAGGATCCCAACCGTTGGGCCTGGGACACGCCTTCATCCAGCAGGGCCTCATCTAGCCTTGGCGGCGTCTGCGAAGACCCTGCTTCCACAGAGGGCGAGAGTCTAAGGTCCAGGTTGACGGGAATCTTTGACGAGTACCGTTCACTGGACTCTGTGGCCTGAGACCTTCATCTTGTCTTCCAGGCTCATTTCTAGCTAGACTCTTGGAGACTATACTTGCAATCAGCTACTTTCAGACAACTGGCGGACGATACAGGGAACTCCCAGAGAAGGTGCTGGGTTTTGCTCCTGCTGCCCCAGCATCAGCTGCTTCTAAAGCATCCCTGGTGGCCCCGCCATGGCCCTGAGAGGCACCGTTGCTCTGGGCTCCCCCCAGAATCCTTGCAGCTGAGGTGGCCCTATTTGCACCCCGTGGGAAACTGTTGCCTCAGGCTGCACGGGGCGGGGGGGGGGCGCCCCCACCCAGGTTGGCAGCTCAGAATCAGCACGTGTGGGTTTTATTTCTGCTCCTTCACTTGCTTTGAAGGGGGAGAACAGCCTCATCGGTGCTGAAAGCTCAGACGGTAATAGGGAGCCAGACATTTGCAGGGGTACGGAGAAGAGGGCAGGTAACAGTTTCGTTTTCCAGAAATACTGTTCGTTGTCGGTGAAGCAGCAAGCGTGCATAGAAATGGGGGGGACTCAGAACAGAGAGGAAAATCGCCTGGATCCTCTCACTCTGGAAAAGCAATGGTGTGGCGCATGAATGTTCTTATAATTGCTGACTTTTTTTCCTGTTCTGGTGTATGGTATCCCCTCTTCCCCCCAGCTAGCTACTTTATTGTGAGAACGCTTCATGCAAGACACATAACAAGCACACTATGGACTGACCAACTGTGTATTCTCTGTGAGGCTTTGGCTAACAGGAGGCTATATTACAGGCTACATTTTGTGATCAACAAAAGTTGCATTTGGACTTCCCACCAAGAACGGGGTGATGGTCCTAACCCCTACGTTGTTTCAGGGTCAACTTTACATTTAAGATTTATCCAGTTGGGCACGGTGGCGCGTGCCTGTAAGCTTCAGCCTATGAAGTGGCCCGGGCCAGGGATCGCGGTTTGAGTTCCAATTGGGGCAACACAGAGAGACCTAGTCCCAAAAAATAGCTGGGCGTGATGGCGCGTGCGTGTCATCCCAGCTACCTGGGAAGCTGAGGCTGGGGATCACTTGAGTCCGGGGTACCCAGGGAAACGTGAGCCTGCGGTTCCCTGGGCAAAAATAGCGAGACCTGGTCCCAAAAGAAAAAAGATTTATCCAAGTCGTGGGCCATTCCTTATTTACTGCCAAGTAATATTCCATCATACAGACGTGCAGCAGTTGGCTTAGTCCTGATCCACCTTTAGTCAGCAGGAAAATGCAGGTTGAAACTGCAGCGACATCCATCACGCACATATTGGAGCGGCCAAGGAAGTGTCAAGGCTGCCCAAGGCGGATCTAGAGGTGGAGCGGCTGGAAGACACACGCGTTGCTGGTGCGAAGGCAGATGGTCGAGGCGCTCGGGAAGCAGGGTTTCTGGGAAGGTGAGTGTGCAGTCACCCAGCAGCTCCACCCAGCCAGGGACGAGAAAACCCACCGTCGGACAGACGACGAGGGCTGCCACCCTTTTGCCATTAGTGTCCTCGCCCAGCACCTGTGTTGCAAACAGCCCAGCGTCCACCCCCGGCCTGCGGGTGCCCACAGGCGTGAGTGGGCGCGCCTGGACCTGGGAGGTGGGGCTCAAGGGGCAGCGTCACCCAGGAGGAGAGCCCGGGGAGCAGAGCAGGCCGGGGAGAGGGTGCAGGAGAGAACCCGGAGAAAGCCTGGGGACACTCTGTCTCGCCGGCTGCCCTGAGCCCTGCCCGGCGGCCTGGCCTCTCTGCCTGCCCTGTACCTGCCCCGCCCCCGGCTGGGTGCCTTTGTGCGCACCCCAAGAGCTTCCACCAAGGCCCCAACGTGCTCCTTTACCTGCGAGAACCGATACAGGCTGGGACCTGGCCCTGGCTGCTCGCAGTCCTCCTGCGTTCTCAGACGCCAGGTACGTTCCGAAGATGGGTGATGCGGTCCTTGAGCTCCTCACCCAGGTCCCCCCTGGACGCACTCGCCCCCCTCTGTGAGCAGGGGGAAGGCCGAGGGACAGCCGGCCAGGTCAGCAGGCCGCAGGTTTAGTGAACAAGGGGGCCGATCCACAAGGCTATTCTTGGGCGGTCGCTGCCTCATCCCCTCTACGTATGGTCCGATCGCCTCCGGGACGCCTCTCGAAGGTGACACACGGTGCCTTTTCTCAAGGCCGCAGCCTTGGAGTGGCTGCTGAGGACACGCGCCAACGGCAAGGCTGAGGTGTTCCTGAGGGAGGGGCTCGGAGCCTGCGATGGTGGGGTCCAGCTGTGAGCCAAACAGACGGTGACCTGGCTGGGTGCCCTTTGCCAGCGGAGTTCTTCATTTTGCAGCCTGGCATTTGATGCAGGTCAGTAAATAGGTCTCAGCAAGCGTTCGCTGTCCGATGGCCGCCAGATGCTGAGTGGCTGTGCTTTATTCTTTCATATGGAATAGTCCAGATTTACTTTACCAATTAATTGTTATTTTACCAAATAACTAATCTTGAGGGAACTCCCAAAGGAAATTTCCTACTATCTGAACTTGGGGCTCAGACCAGACCCACAGCACCCTGCTAGCTCCACTCCCCCGTTATCTAGAAATCCAAGATGTGGAAATTAAACCAGGCTGCAGAGAGTTCCTAACTAGGGTCCGTTCCCCCGTTCCCCCCCCCCCCCCCC
>PVHY01012247.1:0-45168 GCA_004024945.1 Uropsilus gracilis | reverse complement strand
AAGGAAGGAAGGAAGGAAGGAAGGAAGGAAGGAAGGAAGGAAGGAAGGAAGGAAGGAAGATGGTCTATACCCTCACCTTGGGAGCTCACACAAAGTCATGGTAGGGAACATCTTTTTGACTGCAGCACAAGGATTCATGTTCCAGCATCTAGAACCTCCCAGGGCCTCGCCATGTGCTCTCTGGGAAATTCCACTCAACTCCAGACAACAGCGACTTCTCCTGGAGGCTGACAGCTCGCAGCCCCCCCCCCCCCCCGTCTGCTCCACCCAGCTGCTTTGCTTGGAGCCCAACCAGCACCAGTTCCTCTTTTCCTCCCGCTATCAAGATGTTCCCTGTTTCTGATAATGACTATTAATAATAATATTTACATGAGCAAGCTTCCCATCATACCAAGGAATCTCCAAGTGCTTCAGAACCAGCCTGCCACAGATCCAGGGCCAGATGTCCCAAAAAGAGCGTCCAGAGCAGCCAAGTGATTTCTCATGGGATGAGCACAACAGAAGGGACACTTGCAGCCCACAGGGCTGTGTGAGTGGACCAGCTGCTGGCTAGACAGAAGCTTCTGGAAGGACCATGGGGTGTGTGTAACCTAGCACACATGCTCAAAGACAAATTCAACCTCGGAAGCTGGAGGGACCTTTCTACCTCTTGGCTGCTCTTCCTCTTCATGTTCCACTGAGATGGACACCCCGGTTTTCTGAGGGGCCTCATGGAGCACAGGTGGCAGAGCTGGTACTTGAGGTGGTTTGGCCTCTCCAGCCAAGGGCTGGGCAGATGATCCCATACCAGGGAGGGCCCCGCCCTTCCGGAACCACAATCTATAAGTGTGATGGATGCACCAGAGCTGGATGGAGCTGACTCAACCCAGCAATGGGCCTCAGGAAACCCACATGGCGCCTTCTAGCCTCTTAAGCACCGTCTGGTCTCGCCTCTTTTTTTAATAACCTGGTCCTTTCACTGCAGGTGTTGCTGCTGTTTTGCTTTGTGTTGGTTGGTTTGGTTCTTTGCTCCATTTGTGATCACCCATTCACCACATATACTTTTTTCTTTAGTCAGAGTGCATTTCAGTTGATGTCATTGAAAAGCTCTCACCAATACTGGAGCCTATTTTCAGGTACATTTGGGAGAATTTTATTCTTACATTTTTCTGGATGACATCAATATAATGGCATGAGCAAACAAAAGTTAGGATGAGGAGTTAGCTGAAGGGGGAGACGGTTACATGCTAGATGACCACATACTGCACATGGTGCCTGATTGTTACCAAACATGTAACTGGCATTTTTCTCTAGACACAGACTCATTCAAGTAAGAACCAGAGATGAAAAATAAGCGTTGCTGTTATGTGGAAACTCGGTGAACCACTGTGGTAAGACCACAGAGACACAGGACTGAGGCTGCAATGCGATGCAAGTTCCAGGCTGATGGAAGATTCCATCATCTCGTTGATGCCCTCACACCCTCTTGATGGCTTGTGATGGCACTCTGAACCAGGACACATCATAGTGGATGCTCAGTCAGATCCCAGGAGCACCCACCATGAACTCAACAGCAAGAACACTGGTGTGAAAGAGGAAATACAAGTGGCCAGCATACTCATGAAAAAATGCTCAACATCACTAGCAATTAGGGAAATGCAAATCAAGACCACAATGAGATACCACCTTATACTGGTAAGAATGACTCACATTAAAAAAATGGGCAACAAAATGTGCTAGTGTGGATGTAGAGAGAAAGGAACACTCCTACACTGCTGGTGGGAATGTAAACTGGTCCAGCCACTATGGAAAGCTGTGTAGAGGACCTTCAAACTAATGAAAATGGAACTACCATTTGACCCAGCAATCGCTCTTCTGTTAATCTATCCAAAGGAGATCTCAATACTTATACAAAGAAAAACCTGTTCTTAGATATGTACTACAGCACTATTTATAATTGCAAGGACATGAAAACAATCCCAATGTCCCAAGACAGATAAATGGATGAGAAAGATGTATATATACACAATGGAATGTTATTCATCAACTAAAAATGACAAACTTGATGAATTTGAGATACCATGGATGAACCTAGAAGAAATCATATTAGCAGAAAACAAGTCAGTAAGAAAAAGACAGAAACCAAATGGTTTCACTAGTATATGGAACACAGGAAAAACAAACAAAAGGCCAGTAGGAAAAATCAAAACAAAACTAATATACACATCTGGGACTGGGGGTGTGAGGAGGAGGGGGCAGGGTAGGAGATGGTGGATGAACCCAGGGGAATACAAAGATGTGAAATAGATACATAAATAAATTATTTGAATAAAAAACGCCGTGTGATGACTAGCAACGTTGCTACAGCAAGTTTTCACCACTTCGGACAAAGAATGTTGATGCTTCATGGAAGGAAATGTCCAAAGGTTGCACTGGGGGTGAGCTGCATGAAAGTTCAGAGTCTTAATTAGCCTCTTGTGATTGGGTCATCTTTCCCATTGATTGTTCAGAAGAAATAAAATTCCGAGTTCACAAATTGCATCCACTCTAAGTATAGAAATTCCACTTGCAGTAAAAGTGCTGTCCATGAGTCTTAATTCAGTGCATCCTAATTCAGGGATAAGAACGATCAACATCTGATGAGGGCAGTGTAGTCATTCCCCAAGTCTGCCCAACACCAAATGTCACAGACAGACCAGGTGCTGTAAAGACCAGATATTTATTTTTCTGCAGCTCAAAGTCCAAGACCAATATGTTGGCAAGTTTCATTCCATCTGAGGCTCCTCTCCTTGGCTTGCAAAGGAAAGTGTCACCGTCTGTTCACATGATCCTTCCTCTGTGCCGTTTCTTCATCCCTGGCATTTCTCTGTGTCCTGATCTCCTCTTTTTAGAAAGTCCCAATCAGACCATATGAGGTCCCACCAACACTCATTTTAGCTTTTTTACTCCCTTAAAATCCTTCTCTCTCTAAATGCTGCCTTTACCTCCTGATATATTAGAGGTTAGAACTTCAACATATAATGCAGGGCAAAGGAGACAATTAAATTATACCATCATATTAGATGCTAAAGGAATTTGATATCATGAGTTAAAGTTAGGATCCTAAAAAATCAAACATATTTTTCCCCCCACTCAAAAAAAAAAAAAGATTGAATTCTTGTTCATGGATCAGTCCCAGCTATATATTGTTTGGTTGGAATAAACAGGCCCAGGGAGCTCATGAGAAACTCCATGGAACTTTTTATCTATCACTGACCAAGCCACTGGGAGCCACCACAGTGTACAGGATCTTTAGTGATGATGAAAATCAAATGAAATGAAAGCTGCTTTCTGAAGTGAACCAGGAACGCTACAGCTAGAAACTCCTCTGTGCCTTGGGCTGAGCCTGCAAATCACAGTCTTTAAGGCACTTCTAAGCTACTTAAGTTTCACAATCTTTACCTTTAATATTCTGGAAGACAGAGGAAAAAAGGTGTTTTGAATCAGTTCCCATTTGGATGGCATTTCTTCTGTTCCACTTCAGTAAAATCACAATCCTATCATTTTAACAGCCATCAACGCCTCTTCTTTGTGACTCCTTATGAAGGAATTCATGCACCATGATGTTGTAATTATTTTTAAAGTTACTCACCAGATTTAAGAATCAGTCCCAATTTAGTGACTGAAGAAAGACCAAAGCAAAGAAAAATAAACAAATGAGAAATTCAATGCCCCCTCCCCCCCAATAAAAGTAGCAGAAAGTCCAAGTTCTCTCATTCATCCAAGTAAAGTGGAACATCACATGTGATACCCACTGGAGTTTGAGACTGGAAATGGAGATGGAAACAGAGTCTGAGAGGGAAATTTTCAAGCTAATCTGGCCTGTATAGGATTGTAGTTCACCCAATTCATGGGAAGGTTCTGGTGACTGAGTTGGTGGTAATAATCACCAGAACTGAAACAGCATCCACAATGCAAATCAAAATATAATCTCCTTACTAAATTAATATTTTGCAGAAGGCTTAATGCATCCACTTTGGAAGTGACGTACTATTGACTTCTAATCAATATTAGACACAAACGTGTGGAATGTGGTGACGGAGGTTGACAGATGAGCTTCAGATAAAAGGAACATCTCCTATCTCTCTAGCCCTCTCTGGCACATGAGAGGGACGGCAACAGCAGATCTCTCACCCGTAACCCAGCTTCCTAACCTCTTTGGAATATTCCAAGAGGCATATGACCTATTAGTAATTAGTGTTACCCCAAAGGCAAATTCTTCTCTTATCACCAGTACTCCTGCTGCATGTCACCTACTCGTGGGAATCAGGTTGCTGTTTCCTCAATTAGCTCATTGTGATCATTTCTCTGCCAGGGTATAGCAGGGGCTTCATAGCTTCATTGAAGTTGGACCTGGACACGCTTCCCAGGATCCCCGTTCTGTGGGCTGGCCTCACAGATCACTATCCATCTCTTCCATCTCATTTCTTCTTCATTCCACACGTGACTCCTAACAATCAGACACAAATGCACGTATATTTCTCACATTAGCAAATACCTACACATGTGAACACTGGAATCTGATCCAAATGTACCCCCTGCCCTTGGCAATACTTCTGGACTACAGCAATAAAGAAGTCACCAGGTCATATGGCTCATCGAGGACAGTTTTGTGACAAGCCTCCACATTCCTACAAGCCAAGCACAAAAAAGAAGAATTGCAGATTAAAAAGCAAGTGTCACCGGGGCAGCCTTTGAATCATTCGGGCTTTGTTACTTCTCATTTTGGCAAGTCAGGAAGCTCCCAGCATGTGAACGGGAAGGGGGGCAGGAAGCCACAGTCACTGGGGCCTTGGCCATCAATCTCTAGCTGCTTAAAGCAAATTTGGATAAATCCCATCACCGCTTGCCCCTGGGCATGATGAGCAAAGCCAACAGTCCTGAAGTATGATGACAGAAGGAGCAAATCCCACAACATGTCCAGAGAGCTTTTCATTAACTTTGACTCCGTGGCTGAATTCTGCATCCAGCTGCCTTCACATTTGCTTTGGCTGCTGCAAGACTCACTCATCTCTTCTTGGATACAGGAAGTTCCTGCATCAGGCTGTCATGCTGAAATGGCTTTTGCACTCACTAATCCTACATATCGTCGAGGATGGTGGTGAAGAGAGACTACTATCAAGTCATGTCTTCTTCCCTGTGGTCTTAAACTTGGGGCCTACGAGTATTCTTGCAGTCGGGTAGGTTTTCCATCTCAGTCATAGCATCAGAGCACCTGTGTTCCTGTCTTTGATTCACCTACCAAATGTGCATTAGCTAAATCTAATTCCAATAATCAATGCCCTGAGAATGTCTAACTGATAAGTGGCTACTGATGTTCCCAACAGTGAAATCAAGAAATTGGATGAGAGGATGATGGATCCATCTGGATGCATTTTGCAGCCACAGCAATGACACTTAACCTTCATGATTGTTTTCACATGGACATTTATTTGTGGCACCTATCTCAGCAGAAATGAGATGTGCCAAAGCCTTTGTTGCTGAAAACAATAAGAACTTTCCTTTAGTACAAAACAATTGCATAACTTGAAGATCATTTTTGCAACATTTCCTTCCCAGCATTATGAGAACAGCAGACTTGTGAATGCCAACCACAGACATGAATGGCAGGGCCTGGCTTTCCTTCCCCTACCAAAAAGAGAAACGACCAGATTGCTCACATGTACAGTCAGACACTGTCCTCTCCAAATGCTTTGCAAGGTCCAGGACAAAGTTCAGAGCTCACCAGTCACCTATGTTGAGCCAGAAAGTATGGGGCAAACAGTGTCCTTGGAATTCCCAACTACCTGTGGAAACAGAATGAGCCTGTAGAGCCATAGTGCTCATTACACAGGATCTTGGCTGACTGCACTACAAGAGGAAGCGTCAATGAGGAGTTAGGAGGGGGTGGTCGTAACGGCTCAGGGATCTCCTCCTACCACTCATTCCACCACGGATGGATGGGAGTGACATGCAACTCTCTTCCTGACACCTGCGTTCACTCTGTCATGAAGGGCTGCAGGTCATAGGGTGGCCTTTGGTGACTTCAACTTTATGGAGGGAAGATATTAAATATATGAATGAATATAGCAGAAATGCAGATGGAATATTGGAAAATGGACTAAAAGGGAATCAGGACCCGTCATTCTCATAAAAAGGCAAAGCAGCACCCAGGCTGACTACGAAGATGGCTCAAAGTCTGTCAAGCCGTACTGAAACGAGAGCATTTCTCTGTATTATAATGCTCAGCCCCAGTCATGGCGGAGGGGAAAAGAGGAGATTGGTAAAAGTGGGATAACTTCTCACTATCCCTTAGCTGTTCCTGTTTTGTGTTATCTCACCTCATTGCAAACACGTTCGGTTCTGAGAAACAGGAGAAAAAAAGAGATGAGCCCCAAAGAGCAGCAGAAAGTGAAAAGAGAGGAGGAAAGGAATGTCTTCAGGGGAACAAAGCGTGGCTTTGATTCTTGTTCAACTCTTTTCCTTTCTTCTGCACCTTGAGCACCAATGGCCTCCATATCTAGGAACAGGAAATCCTGTCAGCTGATGGTCCACAACCAGTTTCTCCATTCCTCCCACCCAGAGCTGCCTGAGCCAGGGCTTCTGGGGTCTGGGCAAAGACGGAGCTTGAGAGGAAGCATGTAAGCCAAGATCTAGATGGTCAGTCTACTCTTCGTCTCTGTGCTCCTTGAGGGTGGACAGGTGTCCTCGTCACCCAGAAAGAGGATAATCAAGACGTTCGTTGAGCGTTTTGGGAAAGAACCTAAAAGCCAACTTGGGATCACAAGGAGTCATGTCCTCCCAAGTGCAAACATCCTCAGTTCCTGCCTCTAGCAAGGGGGAGATAATACGTGAGAGGATTCCCAAGACAGGTTCTCCTAAGCACCAAACTAAACTCAATTTCATGGCATCTGTATGCCTCGGTCCTAACATTTGCCCTCAGAGAAATGTGGAGCTGCTCTTTTCGACTTTTCTCCCTCATTCTATCACTCTCTGAGCCCCAGATTCTCAGACAAGGCCAAATATACGATGTTTTTCTTACCCCAGACATTGTCTTGACTGGATGTTGTCTTGGCTTCAAGATACCCCATAGCCAGTGCATGTGGCCTTCAGAATACTACACTCACAAGGTACCGTGGCCAGGTCACTCCATTTCTGTCACTGGTTATGCTTTGAGCAACACCTCTTCAATGTCCACTCACACCTCCCTTCAGGCAAGAGATGTCACTGAGTCCAGTCACTGCAACAGACTTAGAATACGGGGGGATGAGGACAGGGAAATGTTAAGCAGCTGCCCCTGGCCTCTGAAGAAAATGGCAGGGAGAGAAGAACAGAAGGTCTGAGAGGGGACAGAACGACAGGCAGGGGGCGGGGAAGAAGAGGAAGAGAAAGGAAGAATTGAATGTCATCTCGATGGGGAGCCTGGAGGGAATCTTCTCAATCAAAACACACTTCCCTTTTTTTTTTCCCTTATAAACTTATTTTTATTCTTTAAATCACAACCTCAGTAAATGGTTTGGGGGATCCCTCCGCCCTCCTCCCTGTAGGGCTCCCTCCATTCTCTCACATCCTGCTCTTTGTTGTTTGCTAGTCTTTTGAGTCCATTGGCGTCTTTCTTTCCTGCGGCTGTGTCCTTTCACTGGGTGAGAGACTGTGTTGTTGGAACCAGGCGAGCCTTGCTGGTAGGTTTTCAGTCTTAAGTTTGCATTGGGCGGCCAGTCTATGTCTACTTGTGGTCTTTCCTTGCTTTCTCATTGGAGGCTGTCTTCTCTAACCCCATCTCTGTTGTAAAACACACTTTCTTTATGGAACCTCCATCTCTGCCTCGAAGGAATTTTTCCTGCAATATATATAAGAGCAAGTGTACTCACTCATTTAAAAACCTTTACTCCATTCTGTTTCCCTAGCCTCCTTTCCTTATTCAAATATGCAAGTGATGTTCAGGTCCAATTCTCCAAGCCTCTGGCCGCTTACCCTTCAACTATTCAGCTTTTATTCATATTCTGTCCCCAGAAGTCACCTTTGCCAATACTATTGATAAATCCATTGAAATATATTTGCTATTTTATCCTATTTGACATTTCGGCTCCATTGAATTTCACTGATGAATCCCTTCTGAAAACTGTCCACCTCTTTGCCTTCTGTGACATGTGCTTGGCTCACATCCTGTCATGCTGTCTTCTTCATTTCTTTGTGTCACTCTCTAAGCGTAATGCCATTGATTTCTCTCACATCTCAGTTCTTGGCACTCTTTGTCACTTACTTCATGCCTTCTTCCTTGGAGATCCCAGTCACATCTGTGGCTTCATCCTCTGCCCAACTGATTGATTTCATCCAACTGATTCTTGGTCATAAATCTATGTTTCCAGTCAGTCTGTGGAAGGAAAGAGCTTGAGGTTCATTCAAATCTTGTATCGGACTTAGTTATTATTTACTACAAACAAAATGCCAAACAGAACCCAAGATAAATGACAATTTTTGTAGCAAGGGGGTGTTGCGTTCTGTACCATCCTCTCACATGAAGATCCAAGTTGGCAGCCAATTTGTCAACATGGACAAAGAAGGACTAGAGCCCATGACCCCAAGGTCCAGAGTAACCAAAAGGAGTCTGCTATTGTGAACATCGTGTACGCAAGAATTGCAATAACGGTATCAGAGCTAGTCTGAAAATACTGACTGAAAATAGCATGACTGAAAATACTGACAAAGGTGTCTTATAGTCCACCTAAGTTCTGAAAAGTTAAAGTGTCATGGCACGTAGAGCAAAACAGAAGACACACATGAATTCTTCACAGTTCGAAGTTGAGGAGGTAGGGATTTGGGCAGGTCATTAAGACTCTGTAGCCATGAACATCTAAGTATAGAATTTTACATTTGTCCTTGTTAAATGCTGACACACTGGTTTCTGTCACATTTTGCCTCATTGGTTCTACACGTCAAAATAAGTTTGAATCTCAGTTCTTGCATCTGTCACACCATCTCTTTCTGTCGCAAAGCTTTGTATCACCTGCAAATTTCATGTGGCCTTTCATGTCCTTAGCCAAGCGATTGATGAAATGTTGATGCTAGCTAAGATCCAAACTATGTGACATTTTTCTTCAGCATTTCCTCCAGTTAACATCAACCTACTGATCAAAACTTTTTCGAGGTTTCTTTTTGCTCAGTCAGCCTCTATTTTACCTGGTAGTTCCAGCCTCTAGGTAAGAACAGTTTATTATTTGTTTTCCAAGTCATCATGAGAGTATTTGGCAAACATTGTCTTGAAATCAAGGTAGGCTTTCCTATTGGTTTCCCCAATTTTTCCTGTTCCACCAATCTAGGAGTGCAATTAAGAAAAGAGGCTGATATGAGCTTGGCATGATTTCCCCTAGTGAGTCACTGCTTCCTCTTCTCTGTACTCACAAGCCATCTGTTTAATATTCTATTTTAAAAGCTTTCCCTGGATTAAAATCAGATTTGCCAGCACGTAATTTGCAGGATTCCTCTTTTTCAAATCTGGAGTCGCATTTGCTCATCGCTAATCTCCTGGCCCTGCTCCCACTCTCCGGGATCAAATGGTTCAAAGATTCTCTGTGGGAACTCTGGGTTCACGTACAGGTTTGTCCATTTCAGTCACTATAAAACAAAGTCACCCGCCATCCCTGTTCCTCCTCAGATTTCCCTAGACACCTTTGGCATTTGTTCCATTTTATGATGAAATTATAGATGATGAGCAAACCAGTTTTATTATCATTTTTCTTGCTGGAGAAGACACAAACAGAAGCTCCTTCCCTTTTCCTTTTTTGGCAGTGAAGACTCTCATCACCTGCCCAAGCAACTGGACTTTGTCTCTCCCCTGGGTGCCCAAAGAAATACACACATGTTACTCTCCTTCCTCAATCAGACCTCAGCTGATTCTGAGCTTCAGTCTCCTGGTGTGTTCCCACCAGGCTCTGGTTGTTCCAAAGATTCTGGTTGTCTCAAACAACTCTGGTTGTCTCAAAGATTCTCAAAGTCTGATTTCACCCCAGGGCTTTCTGTGTAGCTACTCCAATCCGAGTTTCTTGACTCTTCTGAATGTCTCAAATCCCTCTCTAGAGATCTCTTCCTCCCTGAAGCAACACAGCAGTCGTAGCCCATGACCCACGGTCTCTGGTTCCCTGCCATCCAGATGGGTGACAGCTAAGGAGGAACTCATGGAGCTTCCTCAGGCTTGTACACAAGAAGCTTAATGCTTGTCCCTCACCATGTCCACATGCTTTTGACAGAGGCAGCCATGCACCACCTATTCAAGGGCTTTTTGAGAAAAAGGAACATCTCTTTTATGTCCAACCCCAACCCTTCCCACGGTCTCTGATAACTTCACCCCAAACTCAGTCACCAGCATGGAGACTTGTAGGACCATGAAGTCCCTTACAGTTAGCTCTACTCGTTACAATCACTAGCTGAGGAGGAAACACCATTTCTCAGCAAGAATGGATGACTACCCAAAAGAGATCAAATTGTAGGCACAAAGGGACACCTGTGCCTGGATGTTTACTGCAGCACTATTTATAATTGCAAGGACATGGAAGCAACCTAAATGTCCCAAAACAGATGAATGGGTGAAAAAGATATGATATATATACACAATGGAATATTATGCATCAGTTAAAAATGACAAATTTATGATTTTATGATAACATGGATGTACCTAGAAGAAATATTAGCAGAAACAAGTCAGAAAGAAAAAGACAGACACCAAATGGTTTCACTAATATATGGACAACCAAAGTACACAGCTGAGGGGGGGACCAGCTGGAGCAGCCAGGGAGGGGAGGTGGTTAGGTGACCCCCGGGGATTGCAATAATGTGAAATATATATATAATAAAATATATTTTATTTATATATATATTATATATATAATTATATATATATAAATTTATATATATATTAATTATATATATTTAAAATTATTATTTTAATATATATTTTAAATATATTTAAATTTATTATATTTGTTATATATATAATATTTATTATATATAAATATATATTTATTATATTTAAATTTATTATATTTAAAATATATTTAAATATATATTTAAATATATTTTAAATATATTTAATATTTTAAAATATATAAATATATTTATAAATATTTAAAATTATTAAATTAATATATATATATTTATATATAATTTATATATATATATAAATAATATATATATATAATAAAAGAAAGAAACAATAAATAAAGAAGAATGGGTGACTGTGACATGGTCTGTTTCGTCATGAGGTCAGTATATGTTGTTCTGACACAGACTAAGATCCTGGCTCTCCAGTGTGATCACCAGAGATCACAATCTCGGGAGAATGGAATCTCTGGGTTTCTTTTTCCTCATCTCACCTGTGCTTTCATAGAATCCACTGAGCCATAGAAACTTCTAATCTTCACACGGAGTAGACACAGCCTCTCCCAACTCAATCTGTGGAAACTCACAGATATTTATAAACATAGCAACTCTATCAACCTTTCAAGCAAATCAATTTTACCTCAAAAATTTAATACATTTCCCTCTTCCACTTTGATAGTTTTTGTTTCCTGTCAATACTATCTCTTCTATCAAGTCTCAGTCTATTAGGAATCTGAAAGAATTTACTTCCCTAAATGTTTTTTCTTGACAGAAAGCCTTTTATTCCGAAAGAATATTTTGATATTTGATCATAAGCATTTATCTTCTGTTTATTTTCCACAATTTGCCTTGTTAAACATGGAGGGGGGGGATGCAGGTGTTTTATGTGGAGTATCAACTGTGTTTTAGTCATAGCTCTCTTGCTCCATGGATTCTGGGCTTTTTAGTTTCCACAGAAGCTAATTCCTTAGTCTCCTCTCTCTCTGTTATTACACACACACACACACACACACACACACACACACACACACACTTGCTCCTATTGGCTTTGTCTATCTGGTAGACAAAGACATAGCTCCAGGTCCTGGTAAAAAGATTTTTCTGTCAGTATCTTAGAAAAACGCTCACTCCCTGAAGAATTGAACTATGTCTTAGTTTCTAGGAAAGATGGCTGGAAGCTGCACAGCAGCTCTGACAAAATGCTTGCAGGAAACACCAGAGGACAAGGAGGAAGCCAGAGCAGCTCCTGAGACAGCAAGGCCAGCAGTCTTGGGCCTTGTGAAAGTCCAGGCAGACCTGAGCGGAACTGCTGAAGGACTGACTGGAAGATTGAGGGGCAGATTTCCAGAGAGAGTTCTGATAAACACTGGAAGACCTGATGGGCCAGGGAGCGAGCTCTGGAAGCAGTACCTGCTCTGAGAAACGCCCTGTAGGAAGGATCTGAGGGGCCTGTGAGGACCACGTTCAGAGGTGAAGGATGGACCCAAATCCCAGAGGCAAGGAGATGCCACCTGAGGGACTGAGCTCCGCAGTGGAAGGCAAGTAGGCTGTTGGGGTCCTGAGGCTAGCGTGGTCATCACAGTAGACGTTCACATGTGACATGCTCTGGTACATCTCTGTGTACTGTTTATGTGATTATGGGCATTGCCACAGCTACTTAATAAAGGAGACAGTGACAGCACCAGATGCTGATGGCTCAGTAATGAGCAGAGCATGGCAGCAGCGAGGATGGGGATGGAGATGGGGTGGGACTTGAGGCGCTGGATGCTCCTGATACCCTATGTTTGAACCACACTTGTAATTTCTGCAGGAACAGGAAGTATTAGGGGATGCAAGTTTTTAGGCTTATCTTTAAATTCAAAATAGTAGCACCTTACCTAAAATAGTATGACTTAGCTTTGGTTTTGAATAAATACATCTCATTGTTTTTCTTCTTCGTTCCATTGACATGGTTTTTTCATTTTCACTTGAAAACTAAATATCCTTAATTTTTTTTTTAATTCTACCTTTTCCTGTAGATATTTTAAACCAACAAACTCCTGTATCTTCCTGCATTAACAAAGGGGACATTTCTCCACTGGGTGATATTGCATCAGATGCTGCAAATTACTCATAAAATTGTAGATGGTGTTCCTCCTTCAGAGAGGGTCAGTCTCCAGGTATCCTTACTAACATCTGTCTAGCATAACCTTTCATCTTTTAAAAAAAAAGTTATTAATCATTTTGTTGTTTATATATTTATGTGTATATAAATATATTTATTTATATTGCATCATTGCATTTCCTGGGGTTTTCCCTTTACCCCATAACCCATGAACTTTCATCTCAATCTTCCTGTGTTCCTTCCTTGCCCAATCTCTTCCTCCCCTCCCTCCCCCCACTTACTCCCCAAAAACCTGGCCCCTCTCTGGTGTCATCTCACCCTGGGTTTTTGCTGGCCTTTTGCCTGTCACTCCTACATCCCATCTATAGATGAAATCATAAATAGTTTCTGTCTTTTTTTTTTTCTGACTCATTACTGCTAATATAATTCCCTCTAGGTTCATCCATGTTATCACAAATACTTCACATCTGCCAGTTTTGATTGCAGAATAATATTCCGTTGTGTAACTATGCCACATCTTTTTCAACCTTTCATCAGTTTGGGGGCAATTGGGTTGCTTACATGTCTTGGCAATAGTAAATAGTGCTGCAATAAACATCCAGGTACAGATGTCCTTTTGAAATAGTGCTCTCGTGTCCTTTGGGTAAATTCCCAGCAGGTGGATTGCTGAATCGAAATATAGTTCTATTCTCTGTAGTCTGAGAGTCCTCCACACAGTCTTCTATAGTGGCTGGACCAGTTCACTTTTTCAACGTTTTTTATCAGCTGCTTTAGAATCAAACAATCCCTACTGTTATAAAAACAAAATTTTAAAAATCTCCACAAAGGTGTCCCTGACCGTTGGTTACCAGCTCTGTTGAGTCTTTGAGGACATACACTCTCTTCTGAAATTACTCTGAAAATTTCACAGTGACGTTTCTCCTCCTTTTTTTCATTTCTCATCACCTGAGATTTTCATGAGCCAAATACCTTGCTGTCTTAGGATGTTTTTCACTACTTTCCTCCCCAAATTGTTTTGTGTTGAATGCCATGGAGAGGACTCCTCATCACACTTGACTGGAAAGCTGTATCTCTCTTATCTTGGTGTTGTGGACCACCACTCCCACTGGTGCTCCATATCCCTCCTGCCTTCTGCCCATGATTGGGCTGGACTCTCCCAGGAACCTGGCCGGCCTTTCACCATGACTCCAACTTCCTTTCTGAAAGCCAAGCTCACCAACACAGGTGTGTGCTTGCCAACCTTGACACAGCCATCAGGTTGGCCACCAGGCTGCCCACCGGTGGGAAGGGCCTTCTCACCCTTCTTCCTCTTCAGTGGAGCAGGAAGCCCCATGCCACCTGTTGTACCTTCCAGAAGAGACCCCTACCCTCCCCCTGTACCACCTCCCCCCACAGCCTGCCTTCCACCATCCCTTCACTCCCTTCTGCAAAGTTTGCTCCCTGGGAGCAAACTTCCTACTTGAGGGCAACAGATGTTGGCAAATGCTTTGAGTCTAAATCCGCTGTCATCCTAAGAACCTGTCGTATTTTCCTAAATCAAGTGAGCAATGCTCCTTTCACTACAGATTTTGTCATTTCTACCATTTCCTGAAAGTCATTAAAATCCTCTCACAAGGCAACTTCACCCTCTGGGCCTTTCCTCCCCGCTGGCTGGGAGCCCAGCTGGCCAAAAGTCAGCCATTTTCAGTGGCTTTCAACCACCCAGGTGCTGATTTCCTGGTAAACATTCAATTTTTCTGTTGTCAGAAATAATTTAGGGAACATCGGCACCTCTTTCATGCTTTCCTGGTTCCCATTTTCCAGTGAATTTCAATAGCATCCTTGCTCATCTTGACTCTGAGGGCATTTTGCTGGCTTCTTCCATTTCTGTTTCCATTGCTCGAACTGCGTTTCTCCATCTCTGTTTCTTGACCACGTCCTGTTCTGTTTCCAGGTAGAATTTCGATGAGTGATCGCAGAGGATGAAGTGCATCCAAGAGTTTTCAGACAGTGTTCAACTCCCAAGCTAGTTAGTGTGTCTTGGATGGCAGAACTTCAGAAAGCAGCTTAAAAGATTAGCTGCATTTTTAAACATTTTTATTTTCTCTAGTTAAAATATACATAGATCCAATTTATCGTCAACCCTGGTTATTTGTGCAATCTCCAGTTGGTTCAGTTTTATTCAGTCCTAGGCAGTTAATATCTTGTTTTGTTTTGTTTTTCCTTCATTCATTAATCTATTGTGTTTTTTTTTTTTATTTTGTGGTACAATTTTTTTGACATTGTCATCTAGCCCGGGGTTCTCCCACCACCTTATCACCCGTAAACCATCATCTGAATCTTTTGTGCCCCTTCCACCCCTGATTTCGCCCTTCTCATGCTCTATGCTTCAATTCTGCTAAAAGATAGTTTTAAATTTTTCTTGTCTGCTGTTTGTAAGCTTGCTTTCCCTTTGTCTCTCAATAAGTGAGACCATCCAATGTTTCCTTTTATTTGTCAGTTTTTTCCCTTCTAGCTTCATCCATGTTGCTGCGACTGACATAAGTTTGCCTTTTTTGATTGATGAATAATTTCCATCATGTACATAGGCTTTCTGTACCATTCATCTGTCTCAGGGCATTTGGGTTGTTTCCATATTCTGGCTATTGTAAATGGTGTTGCAATAAACATTCGAGTACAGGTGTCTTTATGAATTAGAGTTTTTGTAACCTTTGGGTAGATTCCCAGTAATGGGATTGCTGGATTGAATGGGAGTTCCATTTTCTGTAAATTAACAGTTCTGCACACAGCTACCCATTGTGACTGGACCAGTTTGCACTCCCACCAGCAGTATAAGAGTGTTTCTTTCTCTCCACATTCACGCCAGCATTTGTTGTTGCCCTTTTTTTTTATGTGGGCCATTCTTTTTTTTTTTTTTAATAATTTTTTCATTTATATATTTCAGTCCCTGCGGGTCACCCACCGCCTCCCCTTCCCACCTGCTCCAGCTGGTCCCCATTCTCCCCTTGTGCAGTTTCATTTGGTTGACCATATATTAGTGAAAACATTTGGTTTCTGTCCCTTTCTATCTGACTCGTTTCTGCTAGAATGATTTCTTCTAGGTACATCCAGGTTTCCATAAGTTCATCAAATTTGTCATTTTTAATTGATGAGTAATACTCTATTGTGTATATGTACCACATCTTTTTCATCCAGTCATCTGTTCTGGGGCATTTGGGTTGTTTCCATGTCCTTGCAATTATAAATAGTGCTGCAATAAACATCTGAGCACAGGTGTCCTTTTGTACCCACACTGAGGTCTCCTTTGGGTAGATTCCCAGAAGTGCGACTGTGGGCCATTCTTAATGATGTGAGGTGATATCTCACTGTGGTTCAATACCTTGTTTTAACATATGTTTTCAATTAAAGTAACATTGTTTTAGGACACTTTTATTTAAATCACCTGTTCATTCTTTAGCTTTGATTTTTTTCCAGTGATCTGATTTTATTTCTATGCTTTATTGTCTTCATCATTATGGAATAGAGGTTTCAATAGCACATTCCCAGTTTGAGTTCTGGCATCCACTCTTACCAACTTACAAAGCAGCTTTCTTGTTTATAAAGATGATTGTACCCTCCACCAGCTGATTCAATCAATCACTTAAGAATAGGCCTCGAATGGGTCAATAGGTTATGTATTTCCAACATCTTGTGGGACTCTTACAAGCACTAAAAGCTAATCATAGCACATATCCTTCATCTGACTGCCTTTGAAGTTTATTTCATGCACTAAGTACTGTCTCTATCTTTACGAGAACCCCAAAACTATCCTGAAGTGAAATCAACAATCAAGATTAGCAATCTGAAAATGACAACTTCTTTGTTTCCTAAATTAGAAGGATACATTCACTCAAAAGCACAATGTTATTTTAGTTTAACTTCTCTGCTAACTTTGTATAGTTTTGTTTTCATGCAAGTACTTATATACATCTTCACATAAGCAGGTAGTCACAATAAGTGTTGGAGACAATCAGAATTTAAGAAATCAAACTCTAAAATTTGTGGGTTGATCTCAAGCAGGACCTCGTGAAGCTCAAGACTCACCCTTTGTCCCAAGAGGAGACATGATGTTAAGGTAACAGTGGTTGGTCCCTCCATCCAGTGTGGCTGGGATCCACCCAATCCATACAGTGATCCCTATGCTTTTCTACCACATGACTACATCTTGTCAGGAAAATGATTTTCCTTGCTGCCTTCTTACATAAATCATTCTAATATTTAAAATCATGAGCAAGTTTGCCACCTCCTCCGATCATTTCTTACATAATACCGCCTCCAAAGCATCTTTCTCTTGAGGCTTGAGGATAGAGACTCTGTTTCCACTACAAACTGTTTTTCTCATTTCATCCCACACATATGTTTACCCACGCAGCAGTTAGCACCCTCCTCATCCAATACCACGCAGCTTCCAGCCTGAATTCTCAAGATCTCACACACCTTTTCTATGTGAGAGAAAAATATACGAGGGAAGCTCTACATGTCCAATTTCTTCATACTCTTTTAAATCAGGGTTGGGTTTGGTTTTCAACTTACTGGGCAAGAGAATCAACTGTGCACTTAATCATGCAGGATCTTGGTTCTACTAGGAATCCAGTAACCTGCTAACTTAGTCAGCTCTGCAGGTGAACTGATGCAGATGGTCTTTGATCAAACACATTGACAAACACCCACTTGGGTAGATACATATTACTTTGTATTTTAAACACTGACATCTCCTTGAATCTCTCTGTCCATCATTCTCCATGAGGGCTCCCACAAACTATGCAGACACAATGCATTCAATTCTCAAACCAGCGCTTCTGCACTCCTGTCTCAGTTGCAGGTGTTTATAGCCATGCTTGGTGTGTCAAGCTAAAAATCTAGGGCTTTTTCATACTTTGCCATGTCCCTCTCCTCCAAACATCAAGTCAGCCACTTTATGCTTTGCATTTTAGCTCCTGAACTTCCCTGGAATCAGTCCTGATACTTGGAATCTCCATGCAGTTCACACTATCCTGGAGCTGTCTGACTTTCTGATGTGGTGGTGTCAACTCAGAGAGTTGAATGCTCTCACAGACCTCAAATAAACTTCCCACCAATACCAGTGTAATCTTCCTGCAATCCAGTCTGGTCATGTAATCTGCACTGATTTCAGATAAGGTCTAAAGTCCATAGGACAACACTAAAGGCCATCCAAGATTTCCGCACCTCTTTCACTGAATTTCCCAAACCTCTTTCACCTAATTTACCATCAGTCTTTCCCAAAGACCCACTGCTAAAACATTCCCCTTTGAAATCTGATAAAAGCTGGAACCACACCAAAGAATAAGGAATGCCAAAAATGGGAAGTATATAGCATAACATATGATTTTTTCTCACTTTTAAGTTCTATAAAAGATAAGTCACTATTTAAGAAAATCATATCTTGTGGGTAAGGCATATGTAGACGTAACACTTATGATATCTATATGGAAAAAGAACCAGAAATACACTGTTGTATGTCTTTCATGATGTGAAGTGATATAACTTCACATATATTTGAAGGTAGACTATAATTTTTTTTAAAAAAAAAAAAGCATATGGCAAACCTAAAAATAAAACAAAGTCTAAACCAGAGGGGGAAACTGTAATATGAAAAATAATAAAAAATAAGATAGTTCAAAAGGGAGGGTAAATAAGCATAAAACTAATACAGTAAATATCAACACAACCTTGATATTTGCATTACATATGAATGGTTGAAGCACCCCAATTAAGTAGGATGCTGTCATAATGGATAAAAAAGCAGACCCCAATTATATGCAGTCTAGATAATCACTTATTAGTTAATATAGGCAAGTAAAAGAATGGAAATGAGATATAATGAAAACATGTACAAAGAAAGCTAGAGTGCTGGCATCCATTGTAGAGAAAGACTACTAATAGAATAAAAAATATCATTAGGCATAAGAATGGTCTTTTAATGATAAAAAGGATCAATTTGTCAAATAGATATAACAAACTTAAGTGTATACATACCTAAAGATATTTAATACAAATGAAGTCAAAACTGATATTCAAGGAGAAATAGACAAATGCACAATGATAACTGAAGATTTAAAAATGATACTCTCAGTAAGTGAAAGACTAAGTAACCACAAAATTAGTAAACAACAACTTAATAAGTAAGCTCATTTAAGGGTCATTTATAGAACATTGCAACCAATAATAGCAGAACATACATTCATTTCAACTAAGGAAAATTCACTAACATAGGCCACATGTTCAAGGATTTTAAAATTCTAATTCTAAACAAATATTAGAAGAGTTAAAGTCATGATGATTATATTACCTAAACAAAGGACTTAAATTTGAAATTAGTGACAAAATGACTTTGAAAAATCTAATCTCAAAATATTAAAAAAAGTAAATGGTACCAGGATCAGAGTAGAATTTACACATAAAATTTGTGTTTAGCACAAAATTTATAGCTTTAAGAGTTTATAGTGGAAAGGAACAGATGGCTAAAATCAATTATCTTAGTTTATACCTTAAGGGAGAAGAACAGAAAATGAAAGGTGAGTGGAAAGAGAGTAATAATAAAAATTAAATAATATATGAATGAAATAGAAATGGGTAAATGACAGGGAAGTTCAGTTAAACCAAAAACAATATTTTTTAGGGTCAAAATAATATATAAACTTCTATCTAAATGGTAGCTTTCTGAGCAGTATGCTTTAGAACCACCAGGAAAGCAGAGATTGTTGGACAGATCCCAGAATTCCAAATCAGCAGATATGGAGTAGGACCTAAAATGTTTATTTTTAAGGTTTCTAGGGGATTCTAAAGTTTTTGAAGATTAAAGTTAGCTAAGAAGCATGTTAACCTCATCAAGAAAAACAAAAGGAGAGAAAATAATTTGCTAATATCAGGAATAAAAAAAGGAGGGAGGAAGCATCATTACAAATCACACAAATATTAATAAGACAATAGGTAATAATTAAAAAATAAAAATTTTCTTTGAACAACTTTGTGCCAAAAATTTGATAATTTAGATTATCTAATCTAAATTAGATCTGTCATGATTATGTGTAAGGAAAATGCTACAAATTTTCAAGATAGCTATTAGACTAAGAGCAAATTTAGAAAGGTGACAGAATAAAAAATTTATAGAAGAAAAATTTCTTTTTTTATGAGTACAGAAAAAGAAATTTTAAAACACAGGGGCATAGAAACATGAAATAATTACAGATAAATTTAATAAGACATAGAAATCCTGTACTCTGTAAACTACATTATTATGTTGTTAAGGGAAATTAAAGACCTTTAAGAACCAGAGATAGACTATGTTCATGAACTTAAAGACTCAGGTTGTTAAGAACCCCTTTTTCTCAAATTGATCTATAGATTTAATATCCCCAACAAAATTTGAGGTTTTTTTGTTTGTAGAAATTTTCAAGTTGAATCTAAAATGTGTGTGAAAATAAAAAGAACTAGAATTGCATTCAGAATATAAAATCAATCCCAGCAATGAAAGAGAATATAAGTGTAGAACTTACAATATTAACTGTCAAAACTTTATTAAGCTACACTCAGGCTACATCAATGGACTGGAACAGACTTAAGAAAGAAACTCACTCACAGTTGACTGATTTTTGACAATGCTATCAAGGTTTTCACAAAAATTTTCGTGTCAACAATCAGTACCATTTACGCCCATTAGTTAAAATAAATGAACCTCAGCTGTCATGTTTGCAAAAGTTAACCCAAAATTCTACGTAGAAAATAAAAAATGTATGCTCCTCGAGCAAGCATTAAGAAAATGAAAAGCTAGGTCAATTTGCTAAAAACAATCTGCAGATAGGGAATCATGAAAAGGACAACATTGGCTGTTCCTAAGTCCTGGGGTTCTATGTTCTATGTCATAAGGGATAGTTGATATGCGAGCTGCACTTGCACACACTGCATGAGCTAGGAAGTCACTCTTCATTACTCCCCTGCCCTGTGGCCATGCCTGAGGTTGCCTCTGCTGCCCTGAATGCCCTGGGCATGTCAGAACGTCTGCGATGGGTCTCAGACTTGAGCTCTCATGAGTTTGCACACTTTCCGAACCCCCTAGATGACTTGGCTTGGAGGAGCTATTCAATAAACCTTGCATGAAATGACCTTTGGGTTCTGTGTACAGCTGAGGCATCCCATGACGGTTGCTGTCATCTCCACTTCACCGTCACAGGTGACCACATGAGTCTGGTCCCACACTTCCTCCTCCTGGCTTCCTCCTTTCTTTATTTTTTCACTGACAGATGAATCGGTGGTTTCACTTCCTACTTGATTTCTGAGTCCTTCGAGCACGAGACTTGGAGACCAGGAGGCCTCTCCCTGCAGTTTTTGCAACCCCTCTGAAGGCTGCAGAGATCCCTGCCTGCTGGCCAGAACTGCTGTGTGAGCATTTGGCCACTTCCCCATGGCCCTGGCTGACAGCCCCACCCCACTGAGATAGGGCAGATGGCCTAGAAGCGCTCCATGCAAGTCATGACCTTGCCTCCTCTCTGTGGGGAATCTTAGGGAAAACCCCAGGTCTCTCCATCATCATCTCCCAGCACACTTTCTGCTCCATCTCCCAGCAGCCCACAGCCTACCGGAGACCCCAGCCTGTGCCTCAGGATCAGGTGGCTCCTGGATTTCTGTACATCATCCAAGGAGGAGCTGAATCCTCAGACAGACTAATTTTGATTCAGAAAAATAAACATGGTGTGTGTGTACCTGAGGGTCACGCCTGAGTCTGTGAGAACTAGAGGGAGCTGGCCTCCTTGTCTCTCCATGAGACTCCTCAACCCCAAGCTCCCTCTGCTACTGATGTCCTCAGCCTACCCCCACATCCTTCCTAAACACCAGCCTCTGCACCCCCTGAAGTTCCCATCCTCTCTGCCTCCCCCCAGCAAAGAAGGGTCTCATTCAGCTCCATCCTACCCACTCCATGGAGCACCTTTTCTGACAGAAGGCAGAGAAGACCCGCCCCACCCCTCAGAGGGGTCCACAGCTTGGGGTGCAGAGCGCAGCAATGGGGAGGGCACCATGGGAGGGGTGTGCGGAGGGAAGATGGCAGATGCCATGCACCGCCCGGAAGTGCCTTCCCTTTTGTTCCTCTGAAGGCCTGGGCCCTCCAGGCTGCAGGGAGGCCCCAGCAGTATAGATGCAGAGAGGAAGAGTGTGGTTACATGAGGTGTCCTTGTCTCTCTTCCGCTGGCCCCCACCCCGCATGGCTTTACTGGGAAGACCTGGGATACTTGAGAAATAGAACCTACGAAGGCAGCTGCTGGTGTGTGACTTGCTGCTGGAAAGAGTAGGCTGGAGGGAGGCCCAATGAATAATAATAACAGCAACAACAACAACAAAGGCAACCCCAGCATCGAATGAAGGGCGGGGTGGAGCTGTAAGCACTTAGCCTGCATTGACTCAGCCCATCTTTGTCTCTGCTTTAGTGATGTGGGAAAACAAAGCATCTCCCCAGGAGCACATCTCCAGGCCTGAGAAAGAGGAGCCAAGCCGGCTCCCTGTGTGAGAACCCAGGAGCGACAAGATGAGGGAGCGCCCGGGGCCAGTGAAGAGGTAGCCTGTGCCACTGAAAAGTACTGGCAGAAGCACCATTAAGAGGGTCTTAAAGTAAAGCTGCGGGGTCTTTACTGTGCACACCGTGGCCAGCACAGCCCAGCTGAGGTGTTTTCTCCATCAGCTACAATAAAGATGAAACTTGCTTCCCGTGATTTTGCTTTCTGTGGAGCCGCTTTGTCTTCAATAGGACTCCCTGTTGCCATTGGTACTTCCAGGGGGTGTGGGGCCAGTATTGCCAGGCTAACACAAACCTTCCAGACAGAGCTGGCAGGCTGGGGACAGAGAGACAAAGAGAAAGGGCGCCGCTGTGGTTGTTTACACAGAGTGAGGTATTTGCTTACGACCATCAGGAAAATGCAGACATCACCTCACTGGGTCTCATCAAAAGCGTAATTTGTCTTCCGTCGCCTTGGAGAGACCAGCAGGAGCCGCCAGTGAGGTCATCCAAGGTCACCATTTCCCTCCCAGGAAGGCAAAGATTTCGGCCTTTGCTCCATTCATCACACTTGGGCACCTTCCACCCAGGAGCTGGTGGTGGCGATCCTCCACCAACCCCACGACCTCCCTTGGGTCATTTCTCCTTGGAATCGGGGAATCGTCTGGGCCTTCAGGGTGAGTCTGGAGTTGACTTTCAGAAAGTCCCAGGACACCATCTGGGGCTCCCTTTGTAATGGCCCATTTTGGAGACCCTCCCAGTTTGGGGGGACCCCCTTCTCTCTTTCAAAGTGAGGTTCCTGTGAGGTGCAGGTTGACAGGTGCTCTAGCACCTCCCTGTGGCCCCATCCCAGGCAGCTTCCATCTCTCCTACTGGATGCTTGACAGGACGTGCAGAAGTCCAGGAACAGCCCAGTGCAGCTGCAAGCCAAAGGGGAACCACTGCCCCATTAGCAAAACCCACAGGAGCCTTGCTCCCCCTGCACGGAAAACCCCCAAAGCCCTGAGCTGGCCTCAACAGAGCATCTTAGAAACTGCTAGAAGGGTGCTGCTCGATGGTATTGACAACTCAAGAAACCATTGCATTTCACGGTTTGACCAGTTTCCTCACTGACCAGACCACCCTCTGCGAAGCTCTACCGCACCACGCAGCAAACACCGTCAGCTCCCAGAATGGCAGCCATTGTCCAGACCAACACCCAAGCCTTCGCAGCCAGCCACCGAGGCCAGAGTGCCACCTGCCCCGTGCAGTCTCAGTCCCAAATCTGTGGGGACCAGGGCGAGGAAGTGCACACACAGGGTGCCCGGGGGAACCTACAGGTGGGGGCTGGACCCGTAGGTCTCTGACCAACCTCCTTGCCAGGTCTCAGCTGAGAACTAGCACCAGTGATAGAAACTTGCTTGGATTCAAATACATGGACAGCAAACATCCATACGCATTGATCTTGCAAACACGTTTTGCAGAAAATCAAAAACGTTGGTTTCCTTCCCACTTTGCAAAGGTAATACTCAGTCATTGCAACACTTTATCAACTGTTGAGCTTCTCAAGACTCAGTGTGCATAGAAAACACCTGAGGATCTTCTAAAACAGCAGGTTCCAGCTGGGAGGGCTGGGGTGCACCTGAAAATCCTTATTTTAATCAGTTTGTAAGTCATACAGGGGAAGCCCAAATGGGTGTAGAAAACGTAATAGTCTCTTCTGCCCCCACACACCTCCAGCACAACTGATGGCTTATGTTTCAGGCTATATGGTCTTATAATCTCCAGTCTTCCCTAATTTTCTAGGTCAACACTAGAAAGTGTAGCACTCACTGTTTGAGGTCAAAGTGCCAGCTCAACACCAAAAACCTAACTCCTTCAGTTGCTAAGGACACAGAATTCCAGACGTAAAAGTCCCCGGTTTATTCATCTCACCTCTGGCAGATGGAGAATCAGGATGCGTCTAAGTTTGAGGCCACTTTTAAGTCTATCCCTATTCATTTCCTTTTTTATTGACCCAGGAGTAGAACTGGATGATTAGCGAGCTTGCCCACACCCAACGCCAAGCTCTGGGTTTCTCTGAGTGAGGAAAGCGTAAACTCCATCTCCAAATGAAGTGACTGAACCCAATTCCACAGCAGGCAGGAATGTCACCACAGGGTTCACATCCTACCAAAGATCTTGGGGGTCACCCAGACGTCCATGACATTGTGGGACAAACAGAGCTCATCTTCCTTTATTGTTAATTTTACATAATTCCCCATTTTTATATTAAGACAGATGCAGGTGTGATAAGGAGGAAAATGCAAAATTCACCATTATTTTTAAGATGAAAGCGTAAGAGCTCAGGTTTCCCTGCAGGGGCCAGATGCTCTAAACCCTTTGGGATTCAGCTCAGGCTCCTCTGCACTCAAAAGCAATTTGACAGATAATATTCAGGAGCAGGTCTTCACCTGGTTTCAGACCCTCATGGGCTACTGAGAAAACTGAGGCCCCAGATGTGTAAGTAGCTCACGCTCAGAGTAAGTAAAGCAGATTCAAAAGGGGAATCGTGATCTCTAAGTTGAAAAGGCAAAACTGCAAAGCTGAAAACAATGTGAAATCACTGTTTTCACCCAGTGAACACTTTCTGCACATAATAGTCAACATGAAAACAACTAAGACTTTGACTGTTCCGATTCAGTTAAAACCAACTCAGTTAGACCTTCTTCGGGTAGACACAGTCATTTGTGTTTTCTGAAATCCCCAGGTGACATCAGTGTTGAAGCTAAGATTACTAAACCCAGGAAAGAAAAATTCTAGGAGACGGTTAATAATAATATTTTGTATAAGTATGTCTCTAATATTACATGAGCGTTAGAGCAAAAAGGATATTGGTTGCTGATCTCAATCCAAATTTGACTGGGTGGCCTGAATTTCATCAAACCACTTTAGCACAGCCAAGCCTGAGAGCTGAACTCAAGGAATAGCCTTTGACCAAGCTCTCTGCACTCATCAGTAACTCTCAAACTCTCAAACCTAGACTGATCCTATCTCAGACAGATGCAAAACCAGGTAGGTGGCATCATTGTATCATCAGAACCTTGGACCTAATACTGTGACTTCTCTGCAGAGAGAAATAAGATGCTATAGCTTGCAAAGCTTGTGCAGGAGGTGGTAGATATTAGAAGTCAGGAAGCTCTGCTCTCTGTGGCTAAGATTTTCCAAGCACCCTTTCGCCTGGTTCCACCTGCACGTAATCAGAGTGAATAGTTGAGTCCCAACCACACTTGACAAAGGCTCCAATACTTCCAGCAAGAGCAAGTTGTTTTCCATAAACACTGACTTACTTGGGCAGTTAGCAGTTCAGCATCTTCTGAAAGTGCCGTTCAGGTTCCTGCTACAGCTCCCTTCATCCCATCAGCTTATCTCCCAGATCTGGTGAACAGGGACCTGAGAAATGCCCTTTAGTAAAGTCCCTCAGATTTAAAATGCTTTCAAACTGGCAAGATACCACTGGGGAACAATATGTCTTGAACGAACTCCACCCACTGATGTTTTACAGACTACGCCCCCACCTCCATCCCAAAGAGAGCTCAGGCCTTCAGAACTACATTTCCCAAGATGCCATGAATCTGCCATGACTTCCTGAAAGGGGGTTGCTGGGAACTAAGGTTGGAGATCAGCATCCATCATGTGACATAAAACAGCACAAAAGGGCTTGTGCTCTCTTGGCTTTGCCTGCTTTCAACAGGTACCTGGAGTTCCAGCTCAGACAGCGGTTTGAGTAAACTACATTGACCACTGACTTTCTCCCTGTGTTTTCCCTCTTCACAGCTCCCCTGTTAATAAAGCTCTCTATTAACCTTTCCCTGGATGCCTGCTCTTGGTCTCATGCTGAGTTCCTAGCACAGGGGTGAGGACGCACTTGTTTCATTAGTGTTGTCCTATACCAACACCTGTATCGTGTGTAGGACCACAAATGCTGCAGTGATGAGAAAAGAAAGTTCAGTTTGGGCCACTGGAGCTAGGAGTTCCAGGCAGGAGATCTGGATGCCAGGTGAGGTGCTGGCAGGTGGAATGGGAGATTCTTGGACCACCAGCCATCCAAAGTGAGCTTGATTTCAGCCCAGATCATGCAGAAATGGCCTAGGAAGTCACCTCACAGACCTGACCATCCAGAGCTGAAGAGATGCTTGCAAATCACGTATTGATGTCAAGGAGTGATTCCTGTGAGCATATCAGGTTGTTAAATTGCCGGTGTTTCGGTCACCTGACCCCACTGTTCCACACGCAGATAGTCCTGCCCAACACACACTGTTTGGATATTGCCTGTTCCTCTGGTTTCTAACCCATACCCGGGACCCACAGAAAGCAAGGAGCTCAGCTTTGCATCCTTCAAACCAAGACCCATTCCCATTCAAACAGAGCCCAAATCCAAGACAAGCTATGTGTGAACGAGCAGGGGGAAAGTGATGACAGGGACTTAGGCGTGCATGGGAAGGAAATGGGGAGGAACACTGGTTTTCATTAGTGTTGCCCTATAACACTGCTCCCAGTCTGCTCCCAGCCCAGGCAACAAGGGATTGCCTTGGCAGTCCCTGGCCCAACCAGTCTTCAGAGATGTCAGCCTCCCACCAGCTACACACATAACCAATTAGCTTCTGTCCTGCTTCCCTCCTGGTGCTCCAGATGGCCTCTTCCAGGACGCCCCTGTGGTCTTGCTCCGAACATGATCAATTACAGCCCAGAAAATTCTTGAAGGCATTTGTTGCCCTTGAGGTTAAGACTATGAAATCCCATTTCTTCACCAAGTTCCTCTCTGATCCTTGGAATCCACAAAAAGTTTCCTGGGGCAAAGAGCCCATTCTTTTGGGCTGTCTGGTGGTTCTCAGTGGCCACAATGACTCATGTGGCAGTGGTCCACCCACCAGCCTCTGTGGGTCAGGAGACCATCTGGTTGCCAGGTGCGGCGCTCACAGTGCCAGCCTGTCTGCTCTGGAGCTCCTGTGCCCAGGAGAGAGGTGCCCAAGTGGGACCCCAACTCCCTGCTGCTTCTGCTGGGCTGCTTAGTTGATTCACTCACCAGACATTATTGGGCTCCTGATATATCCTGGATCCTACGCAAGATACACTACCAATTATCTGGGTAGACCCATCTATGTGACCCATCTTTCTCTGGTTCCCCACCTAAAAGCATCACACCTCTCATAGGAGAGCTTCTTTCCTATCCTCATGCTTTGTTCTAGGTTAGTCTCTTCCCTGCATGAACTGTCTTTGTGGTGCTAGACCCCTTCTCCCCCCTTACTCACCAGGCTTGCAAAACACCCCTGGAATGGCCTTCCATTTTTTGGGGGGTAGAGGGGTATCTTAAGGTCTACCTTTCATAATTCCTTACTGTTGAGTCATTATCTTTTGCTCAATCTTTGTAATGTGTTAACTAAATCTAACAGTAAGGAGGGAGGGTGGTTCTAGTTTGCATTTTATTTTTTAAATTAAATTTGTTAACAGAAGTAATAATCCCTTAAAACAACATATATGATTCAGAAGTACAAGTTCACAGCTCCTCAGATGGATGTGACCATACCATGCCCACCACCAAAGCACCCATAATCCTCCATCACAGTCCAGCTGGCTCCCTTCCTCTTTTGTTCCCCACCCCTGTTCATCCTGTCTGGTAGACTCAGTTTTACAATCAAATATTGGGAAAGTGGGGAAAGTGGAATGTTTAATTTTTCTGACCCTACGGTTTTTTTCTCTAGATTTTTCTACAAGTGAAATCATGAAATATATCTTTTCTTCCTTCTGACTTACTTCTCTTAGCAAAATACACTCCAGTTCCATTCATATTGCAGAGGACAAGATTTCAAGATTTCATCTTTTTATGTCTAAATAATGCTTCATTACATATGTAAACCATATCTTCTTTTCCACTCCCCTTTCATAGGGCACTGAGGTGATTTCCATAACTTGGCTATTAAAAATAGTACATCAACATGCATAGAAGTGCACACATTCCTTCAAATTAGTGTTTTGGTATTTCTTGGGTAGATACATATTAGTGAAATTGCTGGGTCAAATGGTAGATTTATTTTTAATATTTTGAAAAATGCCCATACTTTTTTCCATAGAGGTCAGACAAGTATACAGTCCCATGAAAAATATTTGCGGGCCCTTTTCTCTCTACATCCTGTCAATCCTTGTTGTTTCCAATCTTTTTGATAAGGGCCAATCTCACAGATGTGAGGCAATATCTGAAATTTTTATGGAACCATAAATGACCCCAAATAGTCAAAGAAATTCTGACAAGAATGAAAATATCACATTCTCAGATTTTGAACTATGTTACAAAGCTATCATGATCAAAATAGCACAGTATTGTACTAAACATAGACATATAGATCAATGGACTACAATTGAGAGCCCAGAAATAAATCCACATTTCTGCAAAGTTAATTTATGAAAAAGGAACCAAGCATACCCAAAAAAGAAACATAAGCCACAGACAAAAGAATGAAACTAGTCCACTATCTCATAGTACATATAAAAGTTAACATAAATATATTAAAGACAAATATGAAAGACTAGAAACCATAAAATGCACTGAATAAAATAAAGACAAAACACTGTGACATTGGCTTCAGTAATGTTTTGGGAGACTGAACTCCAACAGCAAGAGAAATAAAAGCAAAAATAAACTCATGGGACTACATCAAACTGAAAACCTTCTTTTCAATGAAAGAAATTATTATAAAAATGAAAAGTCACTCTACAAATGGGAGAAACACCCTATAAAATGCCCCAGATCAACAACGAACTCATACAATTTGACAAAAAAGAAACAACCCAATTGAAAAATGGACAGAAACACTAAACAGACTCTTCTACAGACACACAGATGCCAGCAGGCACGTGAAAAATGCTCATCATCACTGTCATCAGTGCTATGCAAATCAAAACCACAGGAGGTAATTAAGTCAAATTTCAGAGAAATTTCCTGAAGCTTCACCCTCACTCACTGATCCTCTCTAGGTCCTTCCTAAGTCCTGATTACCTGGTCCACACTTATATCTGGATGGGAGAGGATGGAATTTACAGGTCCGCCATATCACTGCAGCATTCTGAGCTTTGCTTGTTTATAACATGGATGGACATAGAAGAAATCATATTAGCAGAAACTAGTCAGAAAGAAAAATACAGAAACCAAATGGTTTCACTAATATATGGGATATAGGAAAAACAAACAAAAGACCAGGAGGAGAAGCCAAAACAAGCTAAGAACCAAACTAATGTACACAACTGGGGGTGTAGGGGGAGGGGAACAGGTGGGAGTGGTCAGGGAGAGAAGGTGGTGGGTGAACCCCGGGAAATACAGAGATGTGAAATTGTGGAATATATATATATATATATATGTGTGTGTGTGTGTATAAATATATATATATATGTATATAAACTTTTTTAAGAAATAGGAAAAAGCAGCATTTTGTTGTCATTTCTTCTTAAGAGTTGCTTAAGAACGAACTGGAATTGTTTCCCTTGTATTAAGCTTTCGCATTTCTTCTATAAATCACCAACATTCTTTCCACATCACATGACTGAATTTTAGGATTTTTCATACACCTACTGACTTTCCTAAGCTTTTTACAGATTAGAAATAGTTTTAGAACTCTCAGGACATTCTGAGCAGATAAGCAATGGAAGAAGGCACAAAGGAAAGATGAAGTTTTTGCAAAAAATGTAAAGTCTTTTGCATTGTATTAAAATATATAACAACCAAAATGCAAATACATTTGAAAAATGTTTGTTGAAAGCAATTCTATAGCTAGTGGGCAGAGAATTGTGGAGAATAAACTGAAATCAAATCCTTGACCTCTAGGTCTGGAAGGCCAACAAGAATCTACTCCTTTCACAGAAATCTACTCCTTTCTCAGAGGAATCTGAGGACCAGGAAGTGTGTGCCCTGCACTCAAACCAGGGCCCTGGTGACAGTATTGACCACATCATAACCCCTTTTCGATGAGCTAAATGAAATATTGGGACGGGAAGAGGAAGAGGAAGAGGCTGGTCCAGGAGAGGCTTCTGCATTCTACAAAGTCTACGAAACCTCAAGACAGAACGCTGATGAAATTATCTGTGACTTAAAATGTCTTCATTGTTCCCACGTGGGGACAGCTGTGGTAGGTAAACCAAAGTGAACTCTCCTTAGCTAACAACATTTCCCTGTCGGGAGCAGATGAACTGCTGAACAGAAGGATGTCAGGTAGACACGGAGGCTAAGAGCTAACTGCTAAGAAGTCATCACCAAAGTCTTTTGGACAGGTTTCGAGCTCTGCACATGGTGAAGGGTCTGTCTGCCTTAACTTTGAAGAAGGAGCCCTCTGACAAGTAGGTAAACAAGCTTAATAATATGAATCTGAATGTAGAATCCAATTTCCTGAAGAACGTGGTGATTTGGACAAGTTAGAGTTTGCTAATAAGAACAATATGGCTCCTTGGAAGTCAGCTCTGTTTTGAGGTATCATCTGGGGATGCTGCTCACAGCTGGGGAGTTCTGAGCACATACAGCAAGCCTGTTTCCCTCTGCCATTCGGGAAATGGAAAACTTTCTCCTGGGGGTAAGAGTGAAAAGATGCTTCACACTGGAGCATGGCCAAGATGAGTGTCAATGGCACCCAACATTGGTTTGTTTAATGAGTAGATTAAAAAAGGACCCACCTCCAGCACAAGGTTAGGGGAAGTTGAGTGGAGCAGAGGGGGAGGCACCATCAGAAACCCCACTCTCCCTCCATGTGCCTGGAGAGGGCACCCAGTTTAAATCATTGGAGAGACTCCCCAAAGATCTAATAGAGGCCACTCCAAGGCAAGCATCTGATCTACTTCCTTGTCATAGAGGTATATGCAATTGATGACGTCCATCTCAAAGCACTTTGAACAGAAAGATGTATTTTTAATGCAAACAAATTAAATTATGATTAATAGATGAAATGCTGAGGTCCTCGAAAAATGGGAGAGCTGGATTATTTTCTGTCCTCACTAGATTTAAACATGCAACTGAATGAAATTCTTCATTTTCTTGAGAGTAGTCTGGGCCACCTGCTAGAAAAGGTGTTGCAAACCCAAGTCCTTGAGGATAAATCACCCAACATGAATTCTTTTCTTTTTCTATTAGTTTATTTTTCAAGTGTGGTCAATTGGGATTTTTGTCCATGAGCTATCACCACCACAGGGTACCCACACCAAATCACCCATAGTTCATTCTGCTTCCTTCCCTTTTGGTTCCATCCTCTTCCCCACCACTCCCCACTTTGAATGCTTTGTTTCTGTACTCATTTTTCAGAGCCAGGCTTCTAAGGTTCCTAGCTTGGTTTTCTCTATTATTAGTGACACCGTCTGTTATTTATCTTCTTTTGACGTATTTCACTATCACCTTTTCCAATTTCATTCAAGTTGCTTCAAACAATATGTTTCTTTTCTTGATGGTTGAGTAGTATTCCATTCTCTCTGTCTCTTCATCTCTCTATCTATCTCTTTGTCTCTGTCTCTGTCTTTTATCCCCACCCCTGTGTGTATGTGTGTACCACACCTTCATAATCCACTAATCTTTTGGGGGTCATTTTGGTTGTTTCCATATCCTGGATATTGCAAACACTGATGCAATAATTATCAGGTTTCCTTCGAAATTAGTGTTTTCCTATAAACTGGTTCAACCTCTATGGAAAAGAGTACGGAGACTTCTCAAAAGGCTTCCAGTGCTTCTGCCACATGACTCAGCAATTCTACTCCTTGGCATCTACTCAAAAATCAGCATGAATTTTTGTGCTGTTCATTTGGCTGGCCAAACTGAGGAGTGGGGATTAAGAGTGATGGTCAGGGCTGGAGCAGAACTAATGAACAAACATGTTTCATTATTCTTGCCCTCAAGAGAGAGAGAGTTTCCTACTTTGAGCTACCCCAAAGGCCCTGCTCAGGAATCAGGCACAGCTATGAGCACACAGAACACTGCATCTGGCTTTTCCATTGCTATATCCTCTGTCCACATGCCCTCCCAGGTTTTCAACACACTCCCCTCCCTCCTGCAATTCCTTGAAGGCAGTTGACCTGAGTTGATACGTTTGTCCTAACTTGTTAGAACAATGTCCAAAACAGGCTCAGGACAGATGTTTATTCAATTCTTCCCACTGAAGAAGGCTTTGGAGTCTGTTGTTGACACAAGCATGCCAGTGATTCTCATAATCAGACAAGCTTAGGAAACTGATTTCATGCAAACATATTCTCTTGGAATAATGGCCAAAAAAGAATTGGATCAGGGAGCACTGGAGGCTGGGAAGAGTTCACTGGAACAACTCGGCCTTTCCAGATGTGATAGGCTGTGCAGGGAATGTGCACAGATAACCACTCAACAAACAATAGATACCTTTGATGAGTGGGACAAGGAGAAGATATAGAATTTCTGCCCAGAAGGAACATACAATCTCTTAACAAGAATTTAAAGATAACAAAAAGGGATAGTCATTTGGTTCCTGGGAAGCAAAGGCTCTAGGAAGGAGACTCCCTAGGTAGAAATAACTAGATAACTCTATATCTGTCCTGTTGATAATTCCAGGGGAATATCATGAGGAATGTCATAAAGGTCACCCACCCTAGGGAGGGATTCAAATAAGCACAGCCTTTGGAGAAAGACTGAGTAAGCTGAACTGGGAAAATAAGAACTTGAAAAGCAGCAAGCTGCCTATACAGAAGCCACCAACTTAACCAGACCTCCTTTGCTTTACCCACTACCTGCAAAATAGGTGATTCTGAAACCAGGACCCCATATGGGCAGTGCTATTCATTGAAATGACAGGGGGTGCCTAGCTGCAAGACCATTGTCTCTTGCTTTAGAATGGCAAATGTTACTAAATGCTGGGTAACACCTTGATTGGCATACCTGCCTAACAAGACTTCCTCCTCCTACCAGGAGAACTCCTGGGGGGAAATAAGGATATATAAAGAGGGTTGGAACAAAGAGAAAGAATCAGCCATTTGGGGAGGAAAGATGGAGGCCAGGCCATGAGGCCATGAGGAGCTTCAGGCCAGGCCGTGACCAGGCCTGGCAACTCATGGCTCCTAGTAAGCATAAGCTGAGTGTGCCTGCTGAAAGCTAGAGGTTGAAGATTTGAACTCCGTGTTGGAGTGTGCCTTGCTGAGTTTAAGTTAGGTATTTTTGGAGAGGCCATGTGTGTTAGGTCTGAGAAGAAAATGAACTTTGCTGGTTCCAGTACTGTGGAGATTCTTCCTACTACCTGGAAGTGGAAAAGGAGAAGACGATGTGGAGGAGTTGGAGCATGCCAAAGGAAGATGTCTTTGAGCACGTGGAGATGAACTCTGACTGATTGGACGTTGGTGAGATGATCAGGACTGAGGGTTTTGGACAATCTGGGGAAAGGACTTTGGATAATGTTGAGAAAGATTTTGGACAATGCTGAAGTAATTGGAGTTTTTCTAATATGTTTCTTTTTGCAGTAATTAGGAAATCACTTTATTTAGTAATAAATTAGTCCGCACCCTAAGAATCTTGTTTTGGTTTGGGATTTTTGTGAGAAGGCTGGGGATGGTGGAAAGAACTTGGAAGTTTGACGAGGGTAAATTGAGGCAAACTAGTGTAAGATATAAACTACAGTTCTAAGTTTTCTGCAGTCTTTGGAGCTGGGAACTGAGAAGGTCTGGCTGGCTTTTGCATATCAGTAGTAAGTGGTCCGTGAGAATGCTAATTAGCTGCTTGGAGTCTGCCTGAGAGAAGCAGGCAGAAGTGATTTGAGTTCAAGTTAAAAAGCTTTTTTAAAATTTTCACCCGGTTTCAATTCCACATTTAAAGCTGAATGGCAACTCCTTCCTAACATTTCTCATTGCCAGCATCTGAAATGGTTTGAGAATTAAGGTAAATCCATTTGAGGCACACCTTAAAATTCACATAAAGAGCAAAGTACCTGAGTCAGACCTCAAGCTGCCTAATGTGAGGAAAGGAGGCCTTTCCACATGACTATTGCCCCGTGCCAATGGTTTTCTGCGGTTAATCCTCTGAGTTTAGAGCTGAAACACCATGAGTCTTCTAGAAGTTAAGTTTGATCAACCTCTTCAAGTAGCAACAAGAAGAGTTATGTCATTTTCCCCGAAGCCATTCCTGATCTGTCTACACAATACCTGTGGTCTTCTGTGCACAAAACTGACTTTGAGATGGTCAACCAAGACAAGGGCCCATGAGGAATAATAGTTACTATTGATCAGCTGTGTCAAATGTACCAGGAAATGTGTTGCTCATCCTTCCAGGGACATGAACCCATCTTGTGCTTCTTAGCAGTGTCAGCATCCCAGTGACCCCTGAGAAGTCATCTTCCCGCCTTCTCGGGCCCCTAATTGACTCATCTGTAGAATGGGGGTGGGATAAGGTCATTTCCAAGCACCCTTCATGTCTCAACCACAGGAAGCCTGAGTCAGTATTAAAAACTTGAAGGTCTCTCTGAAAGTCATGTTCATCTCACACAGCCGAGGGGTCAGCAGCTAGAAGCCACCCAGGAAGGAAATTGCAAAAACCCAAGACCCAGCTGCCTCACAGGAAGCTTCACACCCAAGCTGGCTCAGAGCCAGCTTTGCTCATTATCTTCTGAACTGAGGCTCCGAAGAGCTTCCCTGGGCTCACCCATGCAAAAAGGCATAGACACAGCATCCTGGAGGAAGCTCATGCAAGTCAGAATTGTGAGCAAGTGCTAGTCCCTGCACCTCTGGGGCACCCATCTCCCTGCCTCTAAGAGGCGGCCATGAAAGCTGTCAGGAAAGGGCTAATGGGACAGAGTGGACATTTAATAAGCACTTGTTGACTTAATGAATTAATAAAGGTCAAATGAATGCATGATGGGTGAGTGGGTGGGTGGATGATTGGGTGGGTGGGTGGAGGGATGAGTGGATGAATGGATAAATGGATACATGAGAGGTTGGCTACAAGGAAGGGTAGGTGAGTGGATGGTTGGATGAATGAGTGTGTAGGTAGATGGTGATTATGAGCTGGAGTTCCCATTCCAAACACACATTAATATTGTCCCTGGGGATATTTGTAAATATCTGAAGACTTTTTGGTTGTCTTGAGGAGGATGTTATTGGCATCGAGTGCATAGAAGCAAAGTATGTGGTGACACACCTACAACACACAGACAGTCCCATCACAATGATCGGGTACAGAGCTTGAGAAACACGAATCTTATCCTCCATAGAGAAAGTGTGTGTGTGTGTGTGTGTGTGTGTGTGTGTGTGTGTGTGTGTGTGTGATGTATTTTGAGGTAGGCCTACTTATAACTTTTAGATTAGGTAACTCTGTATGCTTATTTTGTCCTTTAAGTCCTTAAAGATCTACATCCATCTCACTGTCAGAAAAATCGTATTTTAATGAGTTAAATTGAAGTTCCCCATGGGAGCCCCATTTCTGAAAGACAACAGGACTTTCTTGGCACACATATAAGGGGAACACAATATCAGAGCTTCAAGTTGTTAAGTGTCCTTTTGACTTGGGAAACAGGAAATTGCATTATTAAAAGATAATTTAGCCATGGAATATTTTCCACAAGGACTAGTTTAATAAGAAAAGGATTCAATCTTGTGAACATTCTCCTTAGTAATTTGGAGATTTTTCAAATAAGCCAACAGAAAGATGACAACAATCTGTTGTCTATTGTTCTCTATATCATGCAGCAGGCTAGAAATGTGTCTGCAGACTAAATGTTCATCTGGGGATTAGAAAAATTGAATAACTATGCAGGAAATTCATCCATGCTCACCCGCATTACCAAGTCAAGGAGATGCTGATTCAAATCCAGTACTAACTGTATGTTGTTTCTCCCTGAGTCTCCAGAGCAAAGTCATCTTGCTTACAAGGTGATCTTTGCTTTCTTCCTGTCCTGGCAAATAGCCAGCCCATCCCCAACCCTAAAGTCCTCTGACCTCTGCCCATCTCTCCATCTGCCCACACTCCCTCTAATATATTTTCTAGAGGTCTTATTTTTAAAAGTTCATTGAGTTTTACAAGGTTACGGACAATAAGATGCACAGATCTTAAGTGTAGAATTCAATGACTCTTGACAACTGTATACTCTCACTCCAATCAAGATACAGATTAGCCAATTATAATGCTGAATACTACGTATTTTAAAATGTTATTTGCCAAGTATGCTACAATGGAGGCAGGAAAACAGTAGAGACCTCTATGAAGAGTCCCCAACACACACCGAAAAGAAACATCAATTTCACCACTAAGCACTGGACTCTTTCCTGTGAGTCTCAGAACTGAGTTGATTTCCTTGGGGCTGAGAGGGACACAGACATGACAAGTCTCAGGTCCTCACAAAAAAGCAGTAAGTTGAAATCCAATGGGAAAGTAGTTGCACTGTCTTTTCTCTTATTGGGGAGAAAAATAGTTCTCTAAGAAGTCCTAGGAGGTTTTCTTGAAGGTCCCGCAGACTAGCAATGGGTCAAATGCCCCCTAGAAGGAAAGGTTGCTGGGAAGCCTGACACCTGACATTTCGAGCTCCGTGGAAGGTTGGAGGAAGCAGAGAGAAGTGGCTGCTACTAGAGTTGCTGGAAGTGGTTGCTTAAGTTTTTCAAATGGCTTCATATCTATCTTTCTTACAGGTTTTTCATTTGTTAACTCATCATACTATACAATCCTCTACCAGTAAGTAACACTGGGGACTTAGATGCACCTGACTAGCTTTGTATTTGTTGTTTTTAACCTGATTTACATCACTGTTTGGGAAAAGAGTCACTTCAGACTCCCACATACCGTTCAATCCTTGAAGAACATCACAGCCAGACCAAACTGTTTAGAAATAGATAATTCATAAAGTGAAGAAGCAAAAGCCACTGGACTAGGTTCAGAGTCGGTCAACCAACGCCAACAGACATGAGCCTGCTTGCGCCAAGTGCAGTATATGTGTCAAAGAAACAGTTCTCAGCTCTTCAAACCACTGGAGCATAATTCATCTGCATATGCTCTTGCCTTGAAAGAAGAAGGAGCTCTGAAAAAACTGCAAATAATTGAGATTATGTATAGATGGAGACTTCTCATCACACATAGTTCCCCATCTTGTAAAAACTCACGTTAAACAGGGTTCATTCCAACTCCACCAAGGTAAGTGAGGATCACCAGTCAACAAGTCCCAGGCAGTAGTTTACTGTTGCTCATCAAATGCTTTTTTCATAACCGTGCACAGTAGCCATGAAAACAAGATGGCGGAGCATTTGCTACGCTAGAAGAAGCACCCATGTATTAGGAGGACTAATGACCCTGCCATCCGGGAGGCACTAACTGTCTACCAGAGACACAACACCAAAGCAAGCTTATTAAGCTTCTGTGTGAGACAGGCTATGTCCAAAACAAGAGCAAGAGCAACAATAGTGACAGTTAACTTGTTAAATCTTAAAGTGTGCTGGAGGCAAACTAACTGCCTTCCAACATTCTGTGTATAATTCTCACAGTGGCTGTTATAGGGATGTCCAGAAGTTATTGCCACTTGCCAAACTAGCCTCAAAAATTAACTGCTCAAAATTGTTAGCAAGTCAGCCATCAAAGAAAGACTCCACCTCCTGAATAGCGGCCACGTGGCGATGTTAATCTCCCCTTTGCTGTGCTCTTTAGTTGTCATTTTACATTAGTTTGTTTGTTACTGCATGTAGGCCTGGTGCCAAACTAGCTATGAAGCTGGGAGTGAGCAGCCTCTTGTGCTGTTCTGGTTGCTCACCACGTGCCCAGGAAAATGCTCAGGGAGACTTGTTAGCACTGAAGGTCCAAGTGGTAAGTGCAGATCTTATCAGTGCGTTGTTGTCGGCTCTCAGGCTGCCCAGAGGCAGTCATGTCCCCACAGTCTGATGAGTGGACTCTGCTAAGTTGGTCAAAAAGACAAATTATGATTGACGAAAGAGGGTTTAGTTATTCCGACAGTCACATGTAATGAGTTTAAGAACTAGGGAGATTGCTATTAATTGAGGGTAAGGTTGAAGCAACTTCCAAATAAAGCTTCATAAGCACAAGAGATAGGGCATCACAGACACTATCTGGAGTGTATGGTGGAATGGGAACAACAAGAAAGTGGAGTTCAACACTTAATGATGCTTTAGAGCCTTTCCTATGAGCCAAGGTATGTGCAAGCCCCACCCCTAGGAAGATGGAAATAAGCAGGTGTGTGTGAGTTCCCAGAAACCCTGAACCAACCACGTTCTCCTTGTTTGCTTACTTGACTTCCAAAGACTTCAACAAACTACAATCATGAACACATTGCACTGTTGTTTAGTAATCAGCCTGTGGGTGCATTTTTAGGTCACCGGCAGTCTAGGAACAGATGTTTAAGGGGAAGACCAAGAAGGAAAAGCAGCTGAAATAATCTTTTGCTTAAACCCTCCCCTCCCACCTGGTTGAAGGTTTCTCTTGACTTTGTCAACCATTCCCATGTGAAGGTAAAATGACTTTTTAAATTATAACTCAGGGACATCAGCGCCGCATTTAGCAGCCAAACTGATTTGAACACAGGGTTTTGTCAAGTTACTTTGCCCTCAAGTTGCTAAAGACCAAGTTGCCACTGTGAAGACAATTTCATTTCAGCTCCCCAGGACAGATGCTTGCATGAAGTTTCTCAAAACCACTGGTCAGCACTCATCAGGCCTACAAGGCTTTCGGGATTTCAGTATCCCCCACTTTCCTATAGGCTGCATCTCACCAGCAGATCTGATGTACAAGATGCACCCTTCATGCTTACAAGAAGGCAAAGCTGTGTGGGGACACTCGGGTCACGAGGCTCCTGGGAGATGAATGAAGACAGAGATTCCTCCTTGGGATGTTGGCGATGTGATATCAGGACTGTCTCTTTGTTCAACAATATCAACTCCAAAATGTTTTCTATCATTTGAAAAAACAAAAACAAAAAAACAAGAGACAAGAGCATCCTTGACTTGGTAACATTTATTCAATATTCTTTGAAATTAGCAAGAAGCACATATCAATCAAATACAGCCACGACAGTGTCCTGGATATAAATAAAGATGCACTAGGGGAATTACTCAGTACCGAAGGAACCAGCACGCTCGTACACTTACTACTTCTTAGCCACGAACAATTCCAACATAAGGTTAAGTTACTCACAATAGAAAACCCGGACTTTTTAAAGAAAATAGAGATTCAAAATCGATCATCATTTGCGACATAAGGCCCTTCCGTGATGGATGTTGGCGAGGCCTAGTTTAATGACTGCCACGAAAGATGACAAACACCAACGGAAAAGAATGTTTCTGCGAGGTTCCACCAAACGGTGCAGAAATAAGTTACTCACCCATGCACAGGATAAGGCGAAGGCTAATTTCATTCGGGTTAGGAAGAATAAATTAAACTAGTTTCTTTGTCACAAAACAGACATGTCAGACTTCTTCGGAAGTCCCGGGTATACAGATTAGGCATCTTAGTCTACAAGCGTCTCCTATCTCTACTCGGAAGCCGGCACTCACACGTCACATGGAAGCTTCGCCCTGTCACCACCCCAGATGTCAACAACCTGGTCTTGTGTCTACACGGAGAGACCACCCACGAGTCGAAGCTACCGTTTAGAGAGCTGGAGGGACATGAAAACGTCGTCTATGGAGTTCACAAATTCCGTGTTTAAAATAGTGTTTCCAACTAAAAGCTGCAGAAAATTAGTTCTTCAAGATTCTACCGAAAACTCAGCAGCTACCGTTTTAAATTTCTTAAGCTCTTGATTTTCTTAAAAATAGGTAAATGAGTGTAGGACCCCCTCGTTTTGAAAAATAACCCCCCCCAAAAGATTACAAATCTTTCGTTTTAATCAGTGTGACCAAAGGTTTGTCGTCGGGGCTGTAGTCCTCGTAGGCGATGGGGCTCACGTCATACATGGCAGGCCGGGATTTCTTTCCAAACCTGGAAGCACAGGGAGGAGAGAGGATGGGGGTTAGACCAATACTGGATTGTGGGTCCTGTCAAAGGCACGCACTGAGAAACTCTGATATTCCAGCATCGTATGGAACGATAAAAATATGCTCAAAATATATATATTCTCCAGCAAGGGCAGAAATGTAAGCCATCCTGATGTTAGCATTGAGAGAGGATAAATATTAGTCTTTAGCACAGGAGGCAGAAAATGGACTTCACAGAAGGCAGAGGGCCAATGAATGTGGCCGCTGGCAGGTTAAATCTTGGCGAGGCAATCGAGCGAGATGGATCGACAGTAGGTTTTAAGACGTGTATCAATTTGTCTTTTCCTTCAAGACCCATCACTATTTGGGGAGACAGGTTTATTTTCCCCCCACGCTGCTGTCCGGAATAGCAAAGGGCAGGGTGGTCTCCCCCGACTGCGGTGGGCCACTGCTCCTTCAGACCTTTCTGGGGTGCTGGGAAGGCTCAGGGTCGTCTGAGGGGTGGAGGGAGGGAAGCATCTCCAGGAAGGAGGTGTCTGTGCAAACTGCGCCAGCCCCCAGCAGCAGAGCTCATCTTCCACCACCACCAGCCCCACGCCATGTGCACACAAGTTGCTGCATTTCCTCGGAGCACAAAGCCACTGTCCCCCAGTTTTGTATATTGACCAAAATCCCTGCCCCACGGAGCAGTGGCCCAAAGCCAGCAGTGACCGAGTCCCACTTCAGGACTTCCTGCCAAGGCAGGCTTAAGATGGCGGTTATTAAAATAGAGCCCATTCAACTTCTGGGTGGTCTCTTCCCATTCAAGCTCTCACCTTCCCTAGAGCCCCGAGTGCAGTGTGATTGAAATAGTAACTGAAATGATGTGAAATATATATAAATAAATTAATTTAAAAAAAATAGTCTCCCATTCATACCCCTGGCACCCCTGCAGGGACATTTTCAACTGTTTCGAGTCCAACCAAAAAAGAACGTTTAAAATATTTTAAAATGTTGACACTGTGGCTTAGACAGGGTCCAAGCACAAAAGGGGACTGTGTGTCTGGGACTCCATGTCACCTTCCCTCTTTTTCCCCTGTTGGTGGGAATGGAGACTGGTCCCACCCCTGTGAAAAACAGCATATACACAATGGAATATTGTAAATCAATCAAAACAGACAAACTTGTGTCATTCATAGCAACATGTATGGAGCTACCAAGGAATCATGCTAGCAAAAATAAACCAGAAATCAACGAGAAATACTGGATGATCTCGCTTATAGGAGGAATAAAGGGAAAGCAAACAAACAAACAGATAAGAAAAATTAAAACAAATTTTCAGCAGAACTGAAGCACAGAGGATGAGAGGGGGAGGGGGAATTCGAGGGTGGGAGGGACACAGAAGATAAAGATGATGGTTCACAGGTGATAAGGTGGTAGGAGGACCCTGGGGTAGACAATGATGCAAAATAAAGTAAATAATAAAATTTTAAACAAATAAATGACAGCACGGTGGCTGGTGTGGGGGGGGTGCCTCGAAATATTAAAAATAGTCGCACCATATGATCCAGCACTCCCAGGTGTCTACCTGTAGAATGCAAACATGCTAATTTGAAGGGATATGTGTTTCCTGCAGCATTATTTACAATAGCCACACAATGTAAACAGTGCACCTGAGGGTGGTGAGAGGGTTAAGATGTGATAGATACACGACGGAATACTATTCAGCCATGAAAAATGATGAACTCTTGCAACAACATGGATGAAACTGCAGGGGATTATACCAAGCAAAATAAGTTTGAGGAAGAAAGACAAACACTAGATGAGAAAGGAACCAATGAAACTAAATCAAACAAACCCTAGACATATGAATGCAGAATTCAGGTGACCAGAAGGGGAGTGAGTGGGGAGGGAGCAAAAAGGGAAGGGGCCCCATGGACTGTGGGGACCTCTGAGGGTGCCTTAGTGAGGGATGTGATGAGATAAGTTGCATGAACCTATACTCCTACATCATATATGGTGCTGTACCCAGCCCTACCGCAATATAAAATAATGCAAGAATATAATGAGCACACCCAATGTGGGGTATATTTCCCTGAGCAAGGCTGGCATCATCTGAGAATAAAAAAGAAAACTTACTCTCACACTTTCTCCCCCCATGTGCCTTTCTGAGGCCACTTGAAAATGCAAATAAGTATTTTGGTATTCTATTTCTAATAAAACAACTCACATCAAACAACATACCACTCATAATATCAACTCATTTAAATGGATTCATATGACTATAAATGAATTAGTAACATTAACTAGTAATATTATTTTAATATTAATTAATTAAGTCTGGCCAACCCAGTGAAAAACTCTCTTTGTCCTCACATGGCAGCCACAGGGCAGTGTCCTCGGGGATCCTGGAGGGACGGTCACAGAATCACAAATAGCCGATCTCAGCAGCTAAGAGGGAAAATCAGCCGCTGCATAGGCTGAATACCTATTCAAAATGCCATTGCATTTTCCACAGTGTTTTCATAGTGGAAAGAAGAATCAAGTCCCCCAAAATCTAGAAAGTTAATGTCACTGTTCCAAGGTTAGAAGGACCTGCCGTCTGGAGGCTGAGATGCAGCTTGGCCACATGGGCTCAGGGGGGAGAGTCTCAGGTCCATGTTGCAGAACAGGGCCAGGGTTGGCTGCGTGTGCAAAGTCAGCTAGAGAACAAGGAGTGTGGCTTTGCCTGGTCACTCTGCAGTGTGGCCAGCACTGTGGGGTCAAGTCCAAACCAGCGCAGCCCCTACAGGGTAACGCTGGGGACAGAGCCCCCTGATTAAAGCAGGACAGACACCCCCCCCCCATTCTCTGGGGAAAGCCCTGCACTCTGATCTAACTGGCTTCCCCAGAGCCCACCCAAACGGAGGTCTCCACTCAGAGACATGTAGGCTCAGATGGCTGAAGTCCCAGAAACACCAGTGGTGAACACACACATACATGCACACACACACATACACGCACACCCAGAGACAAGACTTTCCTGGAGCCTCCCAGATCCACCAGGTGAAGCGCTCACACTTGGTGAAAACTAGAAATGTGTTCAGCCTTAAATATACAGCATCCATGTCTTTCTCTGTCTCCCTTGATTCACAGGGTTGGGTGGATATGCAGAACCCCCCCACCTTCCAGGCACCCCACGTTGCTAGCTTAGGCACTAAGTTTACAGAAGCGCTTGCCGTGTTATGGGAAGGCAGGTACGTCTACGGGATTGTTCTTTTCTCAAACACCAGCTGCTTCTGCTTATCATAGCACAATCCGATTGCTGACTAAACAAACAAAACTGGGCGCTACCAAAAATTATGATGCCGACTAGGGGTTAGAAAATTACAACGGACCACCAAGCTAAGCCGATGGTGGCTCGTTTCTAAAACAAAGTTGCACTGGAACAGTCTCGCCCGTTCTAAAGGTTCCACTCGGCAAAAGCAGAGCCAAGTGGCTAAGACAGAGACCCAGAGACAGGGCTAGAGTCTAAAGTATCCCCGCAGGCCCTTGGCGAGGGCTGTTGGAGCCCCACCGACCTCTGCCAAGGGCTTTGCACCTGCGGCCAGCTGGGGCAGTGCGGGACCCATGTCACTGCATCTCAGACATCATAGATGGTGACAATCCAAGGGCACCTCGTTCCACGACAGAAGCCAGATAGAGGGCAGATGGGAGAGTGGTCAGTCTTCCAGGTGACAGTCCCCTGCAAACCAGTAGCTCGAACGCCACAGAGAACAGTGGGAGGTTCTGACCTTGAAAGAGGTCCAAAGCAGATGATATTCGAGACAAAGGCCCTGTCCTTAAAAGGCTCACCCCTCTTATTTTCTGGGACCAGCCCTGGCTTCCCTCCTGCTACTTCAGGGCAAGTCCAGAACTGCTGACTTGGGATGGGAGAGGGGCTCTGGCACCACCTAGCAGCCACCCCCCACCCCAGCCGAGCAAGGAGCATCGGACACACATCGCTGGGCCTGCACAGATGCCCCGCTCAGGATTCACCCTCTGCTCAATCATCCAGCATCGTGGCTGGGCCAATGACAGGGACATGGGCCATGCGAGCCACATTCGCTGCAGGCTGAAAACCCCAGACCAAGTGCAGGTCAAGTGCTTAACCAGAGCTTCCAGGGTTTCCAGAAAGAGGGGGTAAAAGGAGAAGGTGGCCAGACACAGAGTCAGGGTGCCCCGAGCCTCACTGTTGCAAACAGCACAGCTCAGTGGATGTGCCAAAGTGGGCGTGCCCAGGTATTTGGGGGGCATGGTATTAACTCCTGTGGTTTTATCCGCAGTCGCTGATGCATGCAGGCACTGGGGCAGGAACGCTGCAGGAAAGATCTGTGATAAAATCGGCACCAAATAAGAACCAGGTTTATAAAAAGCCTTCAAGTGTATCCTTTCGTTCCGAGCGTGTTTAGTCTCCTATCTTCCCAGGGGGGTTCTCTAAGCAGGAGGCCCACAAGAATCTACCTTCAACTCTTTGGGGACTGACAAAAAATGCTTCCTCTTGAATGCAAAGGGATCTTAGCCAGAGACTCCTTTGGGGGGGGGTGACGACTCCTTGACCCCCAGCCAGTGACGTCAAGATGCTGAAGCCTCTTGCAAGTGGCACCTTCACCAAGCAGGTTCCTTGGGGTGAATGCGCCCCTCAGGGGAAAGCACCCTGCGCTACCTCCTGACCGAGATGAGCCATCCAGATCGGGCCACGTGTTGCGGTAACGACAGGCCAGGCTCCATGACCAATGATGATGAAATGAAAGCTGTGACTTGGACATGCAGG
>PVHY01012246.1:0-45034 GCA_004024945.1 Uropsilus gracilis | reverse complement strand
ATTAGATGCCCCTCCCCTTGGAATGTTAAAGTAGCTTGTTTAACAATATAAAAATGTGGCCCGAAAACCTAGAAGAAAGCAGCAGATTCCTCGCTCACTAAATTCGTGTCTGTGACCATCATTCGCCTGCCTGAGTTTTTCCTGTCTGCCTGAAGCCCACACTCAGCGGTCTTTCTTGCACGGCCGGTCCGTAGCAATTATGATACGGTAGCTGTAGCTAATTAAACATTTTTTGTACAATAAGCTCTTGAATTACTCTGTCATTTCAGATATATAATTTCACAGAAATGAAGGCCAGAGGGGAGGTGGAAAACTTGCTCAACTCAGGAAATCCTAGTTCTACAAGATGTGGCATATATACACAGTAAAATATTACTCAGCAATCAGAAAAGACAAACTCATCCCATTTGCAGCAGACTGGAAGGGATTATACTAAGTAAAAATAAGTTAAAAAGAAAAAGAAAAATATCAGAAGTTTTCGCTTATAGATGGCTCACAGGAAAACTGAACAAAGGATCAGTAACAAAAGACAAAACTTGTAAGCTGACCATAGCATAGCATAGAGGCAAATAACAAGGGAGGGAGAGGGAAGTAGGTCAAAAGGGTGGGGAAAGACCGTGAGGGACTATGGTGATGGTTCAACATACCATGATGGTGGGAGAACTACAGGGACTATACCTAAAGGGAGAACAATGACACAAGAAAGTGAATTTTAAAAAATTAAAAAAAAGAAAACCTCTATATAAAGATGCCTGGGTATCAACTTGTTTGGTCAGATCAAGTTGGTACAGCACATTGGTTAGGAGCATATGCTCTGGAATACCTACCTTTCTCAAATTCTACTAAAAAAGAAAAGAAGAGAGGATACTTCCAAATTTATTATAAGGCCAAAACTACCCTGATATCCAAAGCAGAAAAAGATATTATATACACACCCCTTTATTTAACAATACCCCTAATAAACAAACACAAAAATCCTCAGTAAAATCTAATCAAAGCAATACACTAAAAAGAATATACACTATGATCAAGAGGGACTTATTCCAGGGATGCAGAGATGGTTCAACATATAAAACTCAATGTCACTGACCATTTCCACAAAACACATATTAACAAAGGGAAGGGTTAGAATCATGTGACTATCTCAAGGGATTCAGTAAAAACATCTGATAATGTTCAGCAACTATTTATGATAAAAAAAAATCAATAAAGTGGGATAGAAGTAACATATAAACATAGAAAAACTATGTAATAAATCCACAGCTAACATATTCAGTGGTAAAAAAACTGGAAGCTTTTCCTCTAAGATCAGGCATAAGACAGGAATGTCCACTCTTACCACTACTATTCAGCATAGTGTTGGAAATCCTAACTAAAGCAATTAAGAAGAAAATTAAGCAAGAAATTCAAATTGAAAAAGTAAAACTGTCATTATTGGTAGATGGCATGATAATAAAGAAAACACTAAATACTATTAGAAACAATATATCAGTACAGTAAAGTGGAAGGTTAAAAATCAATATATAAAAATCTGCAGTATTCCTATATGCAAACAATAAATTAGAAGAGAAATCTAGAAAACAATTCAACATATAATTAAATACAAAAAAATAGATCTACCGTGTGATGTAGCAATCCTTTTCTAAGTCATCTACCAAAAAATATAAAAACAGTAAATTTAAGAAACATGTATTCCTGTATTTCTGTAGCACTATTTACAACAGTCAACGTATGAAAACAGTCTAAGTGCTTAACAACAGATAGTTGGCTAAAGATTATGTAATATACATGACAGAAACCTACTCAGCTTTAAAAAAAAAAAGACAAAATCTTGCCATGTGCAACAACATGAATGGAACTGGAGGTGATTATGCTAAGAAAAATAAGTTAGGAGAAGAAAGACAAATTACCAGATGTTTTTGCTCACACCTGGAATATAAAAAACAAAGCAAAGAAACAGACAAAAGCAAGTCAGAACTAACCCCTGAAATATGCCTTCAGAATTGGAACTACCACCAGAAAGGGAGAGGTGAGTAAAAGGTAGATGGGGTTCAACGAACTACATTATAAGATTACTGGTGATAAGGTGTGGTAAGGGTATAATAATACCAGATATATATATATATATATATATATATATATATGGTGTGTGTGTATATATATATATACACACACACCATATATAGTATATGCACCAATATATTTGTATATTTGTAGACATGTAAACCTATATGCCTAAAACAAAGTGCTGCAAGCCAATAATACCTCAATAAACAAAATTTTAAAAAATAGAAAATGTCTATATTCTGGAGTTACATAGGCTTGGGTTTCAAGGCTGCTTCCTGAGTTTATGAACTTTGAACTTTAGACAAGTTGAAGTTCCCTACTCCTGACTCTTCATCAGCAAGAGGGAAAAAGTATATAGAACTCACATCCTAGGATGTGAGTATGTATACTACAAGATATAGATGATGAGAGGCATAGAGGGAGCTTAGTATGATATGATAATATATGACAATACTACATAGCATATATTCTGAAAGTACTAGTGCTAAAATTCAATAATTCTATTACAGTTAATTATTAACTTTTTGCATTTCAATTTATAGACTGTGAAATGAGGAGAATCAACTGAACCAGAATTTCTTTAACATGAATAAATATCTTAAAAAGTTATCCCAGATTTCTATAGTTGCTTCTAACTACAGCTGACTCTCAAACATGGGTTTGAACCTCAAAGGTCCAATTGCACACAGATTTTTTATATTAGCAGGTTCCCACATTCACAAATTTAATCAGCCTCAGCTGTTGGTTGGTTGGACCCAAGAATGCAGAACTTGCTGATTTGGGCATCCTAGTTGGTACTGGGGTCTTGAAACAAAATCCCTGGGTATAACCAAGGATGATTATAGTAAAATCCTGGGAAAGTCAAAGTTATACTTGAACTTCTTACAGTGTAGGATGGATACCTTTAATTCCCAAGTTGTTCAAGGCTCAACTCGATATCCTTTACTAAGCAAACATAAAATATAGTACAAACTGCCAATGCAATCAGAATCTAATTATAAAAGCAAAATTAACTAAAAATTTAATTCAAACAAACAATAACCAATTAAAATTATTTTATTGAAAATAGTGATGAATTTTCTTGAATTAAATGACCTCTGCCCTGTGACTGTGGTGCTAATCCTGTGGCATAGATCCCTCTGTGTTCATTGCCTTTGCTCTCTACTGCATTCTGTAGTAGCTGAATTTTCCCACTTTACTTTCTCTGAACTATTGCTACTGTCAGTGACCTCATTTGACCTTCACTTGCACAAACTCATGATTTATTTGGAATTGGCTTTTTTCTCATTAGCTCTTGAAAATTAAGGTAGCAACTTGGCCTCAATTCCAGAATCATCTCTTAATGTAGAGTCTCAGTTCCAAATCTTTGTGCTTGTCAAAATTCTGACAACCAAGTCTCTCACATTTGCAATCTTACCTACTCAACTTCTCTAGATAAGCAGTGGCTTGCTGCCATTTCTAAAAGTCTATGTGTGTTCCTTAAATTCTTATATGGAAATCTAATCCCCATATGACAGTATTTGCATGTGGGACTTTTGGTGAGTGGTTAGATACCACTCATGGATGGTACTAAAATCTTTTAAAAGACACCCCCAGAGAGCTCCCTTTCTTTTTTTCATCTTGTCAGGGCACACCTAAAAGACATCCATCTATAGAAAAGAAGATAGGTCCTCATCAGAAATTAAATCTGCCAGTGCTTTGGTTTTTGATTTTTCAGCCTTTAGATCTATCAGAAATGCTTATTAGGCACCCAGTCTAAGGTATCTTTGTTACAGTAGCTTAAATAGACTGTAGTCTTGCTAAATATCCTTTTGGAATTTGTTGAGAGTTCCTGAAGGGTCAAGTACACATCAGTACACATGGTAATTATGTAGAAGAGGATGTGTTTTCTCTATTGGATATAGGCATTGATATGTTAATCTATTAGATTAACTTTATTGAGTCACTCAAATCCTCCACATGCTTAGTAATCATTTGCTAGGTTTCTTAGTTTCTGAGATGATTTTAAAAATTTCCATTTCAGAGTGGATTTATCACTAACATCTTTGTGCAATTTTGCAAATTTTTGTTTCATATATGAATTTACATAGCTATATGCAAGCTTATGTTGGCACATCATCTTAATGAATAATCTCCATGAGACCCCACTCTCTGCTCAACCTTGACCTTTTGCTGGCCAGTGTAAAAATTTTCTAGTGCCTGTTTCAAAGAAAGGATTTCAATTTTAAGATTCAGCTTTATGCAAGGTATTTTTTCCAGCTTTCTAGAGAGTTCTTCACCCACTTTACATTTGGTGGTACAATTCCAGTGCTAGGCCTCTCCAGCCCCATATCCAAATTAGATACCCCTATGGACTACTATGTCTTCACCTTGAGCTTATTTCACTGCCATTAAGAAATTTAAATTTTTGTCTCCAAAACTGGAGATTTCCCTTTCTGCTCATCTCAGCTACATAATTTATCTGGTATTTCTAAGTATGCAGTGGTTAGGAGGTGCTCCATTTCAGCAGCACTCATCACATACACTAAAATATATGGCATTAACTTCTAACCAACTAAATATCACATATCCAAGTACAGAAGTACTTTAAGACTCTCTCTCTCTATATATATATATATTATATATACACACACATAATGTACATACATATATAATTTATGTGTATGTATATATATTAAAAGGACACAAGTTCCATTTTATTGTAATTTGGCAAAAAAATCACTATTGTATGTATTTATAATAATAGTCTTGAGTGTGTCACTTTTCTGTATTATTAGGTTCTAAGTTATCATTGAAGAAAATAATAGTTGACATTTATTAAGCATTTTCAATACTCTAGGGTACAATGTTAAAAGTATTTTGTGGGCATATTCATTTAATTTTCACAATACCTCTATATAGGATAGGTGCCATTACTGTCCTGATTTTATAGATATAGATGCTAAGGCTTAAAGGGTTCAGGAACTTGATCAAAGCCAGACAATGTATAAACCAGTACTCAAATCCAGACTGTCTAACTTTAGGGTCCAAATATGTAACCACTTTATATCTCACCTTAAATAGCCTAGTAGGCAGACTGAATCTACTATGTATTCATATCATACAAAGATACTTAAAAAATCACTGGAGGAAACAATAAACACTACAAATATAAAAACATGCAAGAGACTAGGATATGTCACTTCCACTAGAGTAATAATAATAAACACAGGGAAAGATGTCTAAGCTTATTAGTAATCAAAGATTAATTAGATTAAGATATAATTTTCTACTCATCAGAATAATGAAGATTTAAAAATTGGTTCCTATGATCAATTAGAAAGGAAATAAACAATTATACATGGCAGGTGGGAGCTTAAGTCAGATTTTCTAGAAGGTAAACAGGGAACATGTCATCGAAAACCTTTAAAATGTCACATGGAAAAAAATTCTTATATATTTGAGAGGAACAAAAGGTTACAGAATAGCAATGGAACAGACTATTTTAGAAAACAAAATAAAAACACATACATATACCTGTATATGTGCATACTTGTATGAATTAATTACATATTTTTTTAATTATGTAAAATATTAACAAGCTATCTCTATATAACAGGGTTATAGAAAATTTTCCTTCTTTTTGGTTTATCTGTATAATTAATTTTTCCAAATAAACATGTACTAATTTTATAACTCCTAGTTCAGTATTTTTAACAAGATCTGGATAGGCAAAAAAAAAAAAAAAAAAAAAAAAAAAAAAAAAAAAAAAAAAAAAAAAAAAAAAAAAAAAAAAAAAAAAAAAAAAAAAAAAAAAAAAAAAAAAAAAAAAAAAAAAAAAAAAAAAAAAAAAAAAAAAAAAAAAAAAAAAAAAAAAAAAAAAAAAAAAAAAAAAAAACCAAGGTGACCAGTGTGTAATATCAAAGGTTGGAATTAGAAAGATGTAGATCTATAAATACTAACCCATGGGATATCATAGTTAAAAGGTTAAAGGAGAAAAATTAAGTCAACAAATAATAAAATTACCTTATATAAAACTTCTATATGTAGGTAATTTATATCAAAATTCCAGAATTCCAAGTATGCATGCATTTGTGTATATATAACATTTTGGAATGTTATATTCCAAAATTTCGGGGATAAAAGGAGAGGTTAGAGAAGGTATCTACTTTCTATACTTCTGCATTTTTATCTCTAACAGACATTATTTACTTTGTAATTAAAACACTCAATTGAAAATATAAAGCTTTGAGGAACTGATTCATAAAACATGCCCATGGTTTGTTCATTATATCATAAAAATATCAAACTTCTCCACTCAGTGAAGATTATAATTTAATGGTAAATAATATAAACCTGTCTTGTAATTGAAAAATATATTAATAGACATTTTTACTCCAAGGCCAGATATACATAGAAAATAACATTGACATATTCAATAATTCCTTAGCTTACAGTTCACAGATGGAATTTGGCAAATGAATTAGAGAGCATAACTATGCAAAGAGACTTAAGGTGAGTAAACTGAGCTTCAAAGACTAGGCAGCTAAAGCTAAAGAGTCCTGAGTCCTAGTTCAGTTTTAGAAACATTCATGTTTCTACCAGTCCCAGTAATTTCCTTCCATCTATCCTTGGAAATTTATGAGGGACTTCTCCTAAATCTCAGTAATAATTCTTATTCAAAGTTCATGTTCACATGTGAGAAATACATTCACTGTTTAAAAAGCGAACAATATAAAACCACCATGAAGAACAGTTAACTGCAGGAGACAGGATCTTGATCTTATCTCTGATTTGGGCTGTGTGCCCTCTCCAGAGATACAAACTTCCTGTACTTCACCTTGACCACATTAAGTCTGTGTCTTCTACTTCAGTTATTATGAGGTACCTGAAGAAAGGTGCCTGTTAATCTTTAAGCAGATATTCTAAAGGGCAGAGGTCATTTGGGGGAGGTGTAAAGGTCAAGCAGATAAAGTCCTAGCTTCCAATAGAGTCAGAGACCTTCCTCTCCATGATTCTTTTTTTCTACAGCCAGAACATGTCAACACTTTCAAAAAAATTTTGCCCTCTTAAAGCACACACCTTTGCTACTGCAGATGTTCTTGAAGTATTCTATGCTCTAATACTTCTATAGCTTACAGAAAACACTTCTCTTTGAAAATTACTTTTTCTTCTTGAAAAGAATTATAAATAAATAAAATACATATATAGTGAGACATGCTGGGCCACCTTTAGTCCTCAGGTGTGGATTTAAAACTCACAGCTGTTCTAATTCATCAAGTCTCATTTTACAGCTCATAGTACAAGATTAAAAAACTGGCTCTTCTGGTTCCTAACTAAATAATTTCTGCTAAGCAAATGGCAGCACACCAAATTTGCTGTACTCATGCTCCCACTTTAAGCCATTGTGTTTTAGCTACTTAGTGACCCCATTAGTGTTGTCTCTGGGGACATCAAGTATCTCACAAACTATGTAGTGAGAATAATCACAGTATGCTCAGTGAGCTACTTTTTGCCCTTCCAACTAGGATCACCAGGGTAAAATGATAACCCAACTCACAAATCCTCTGAAAGAAAATCTTTTTCAATGCATGAGACTAGGACTGGGAAGTAGGGAACAAGGAAGAAGGGAACGTTCTGGCTTCTTTAGCTCTTGCTGAAAGAAGTGACTAGAATTATCTCTGTGTAAATCTAATTCTAGTGGGTTAGGAAGTCATGTGGTCTTAGGGTTCCTGAGTGCAAGGAAGGTATCCTATCAGCAATGATAAGGTTTCCGTTACTTAGTCTAAGGTGCCATCCAATGAGAAGCAGAAGCACGAATGAAGTCTCAAAGATGAAAGCATCTAAAAGCATAGTTTTGCGGTTCACATGCTAATTCCTCGTTGTCACAGAGCCTTTTCTTTAGTCTTTAGCACTGTCTTGTTAAGTAATATATCAAACCCTGCTTTTTCACTACAGTGAAAGGAGAGCAAAGTCCCGTAATCTGTCTTTCCCATGGTTACTGAACAGAACTGGACACTGTCTCTTCTTTCACTGTAAGATATTGTCTCATATGGAATAACTGGCAGAGGAAAGGAAAGAACTTTCTCTTTACCTTCAAGACAGGCACTGGGACAGATTAGAACAGAAGCAATGTCCTGGAATACATTAATGTCAACTCTGATAAAATCTCTGACAGGAGACAAAAGGTAGGAGATTACAATCGTAAATTTTGAAGAACTGTCAAAATTACACTAAATAAACTGTGTGATACTGAAACATAAGAAACAGCTCTATTTGTCTAGCTGTAGAGTCAGAAACACAAATTCATCAACATGGTGAATACTATTACAATCTCTGCTCCTCTCCTGCCATCCAAGGTCGCTACACATAATTTTAGCCTCATAACAAGACTAAAACAATCAGAACAATGAACATAAAGCAGAGAGATAGGTTTGAGGATCAAATTCATAATATTTACTGTTTAAGGTCATAAATTGCTATTTGCCCTAGAATAAAAAGTAATTCATTGGAAAATATTTCTGCTTATCTATGATTCTAAATGCTCCAGTTCTTCTTTGAGGACTGAATAGAAGGCATGCAGCTCATACACCTTATTGGCATGGCACGCATTCCTTGTAAGTTTAAGACTAAACCCCTGAGTTCCAAGGACTCAGAAGATTTATCTCCCTAACTATGTTGTGTACCTCAGAAAAAAGCTGAGAAAGATCATGTACTTTTGGCACACCTTTCCCTCTTGCCATTCAAGGGAGTTGGCACTACCAGCCCCTTTTCTGCTTTCCACCTTTGTGAAGCTTACAAACTGACCTGGAGGACACTGAGAACAAGGCAGCTTTATACTTAGGAGCTGGTTGAAATTCATCATGGATTCAGTCCAGCTCCGTCAGTGTTGACAGCAGCTTGTGCACTCAACTCACCTGGAGGACGAGTCAGGGTCTCCTTATTTACATCACTGTTTTTGGATTCTCTCAGATATGAGCTGCTCCATATTCCCTGTGCAGCCCAGGGGTGTGTTAGAACCAGTGAGAAAATGTAGGACCATATTTAGAGCAGAGCACTTATTTGACAGTCTGAGAGCAGAGACTGAAATTCTCCAATATTCCAGAGACAGACAAAATATGATCTTTTGTGGCTACATGTCCAGTATTCACCCTCGAGCCCTCCAAATACTTCAAGTAACATAACTGTCATCATATAAGGCAGGGGTAATGCAGACAGGAAACCTTTGTCAATTGTTTTCTAACAACTAACATCTAATGAGGGCTCATCTGTGCCAGGTACAGAGCTAAAAGTCTTTTGTACAGATCATCTCTAATTCCTCACAATACACCCCTGAGTTAGGTACCATATATACCTTTGAAAATAATTTAAAATTTCATACCAACATCTACAACTGTAGGCCTCAAATGGATCACTGTTGTCTTAGTAAAATTTGAAGTTCAGTACCTACCAAATGCCGTAGGCGTAGTAGGCATCCCATGAATCACTCTGGGGTGACTGAATTTATGAATACATTTTTTAAAACAGATGGATATTGTCCTTTCACTATGTGTGTGAGTTAAAAAAAAATATCTTACAGGTTGAATGGCATTTTGATATTTCTAAAAGGAATACAATACTCAATCTCTAGTTCAAATAAAAGAAAGGATATTCTGTCAATCTGAAGACAACAGAAATAAATAACTGGTCAAAAAATAATTGAGGAGAATAGAAATGAAGTTTTAGCTTTTGCAGTAAGATATGAAGGGGAAAAAAAGAAAAGCTGCTTCCTCAAAATATCTTTATTAACATTTAAGAAAATGTAAAACTGTTCTGTACACAGCAACATGCAAATATATGAAATAAAATGTATACTTTTAAGTCACTGATTTGCAAAGAGTAAAGAATTTCCAAGCATATTTGATTAAATGGTCAGATAAAGTCATAAGAAAATACCTTTTTCAAAAGTATGTTAGTGCCCTGAATGCTCTGGGGACTGAACAGTTTACCCAAAATGTATTCATGTATTCAAAAAATAAGTACTCAACTTTTAAAATAACTTCTGAAAAGCTATATGAGCATTACAGACTCAAATCACTCATTATTTTCATAAGGGAAAATGTTAGATTAAATCTACACTAACCAACCAGTTTAATAAAACGCTGTCCTGTTTAAAACAGAAAATAAATGGATAAATAAGGGAGAGGAGAGAGAGAGATGTGGAAATAGTTAAGATTTCAAGTAACTTCTACACCATCATAACAGAGATGTGTCCTCTGACAACAGCAAATCTGAGATCCTCTAAGCAGCCCCCACTCATTAGAAAATCAATAGCATTACCTGCTGTGCCTAGAGATGCTTTCACATAAGGCTTTTATCTCATTTTAGCAACATTAAAAAAGAAAAAAAACAACAACAACAGGAGGCACAGGATGTATGTAACCTTGGCATTCTCCATACCCTGACCTTCTGAATACAATCTGGTAATACACCGTAAGCATTATGGTTCAGTTTGACAAGCTTCTTTACAGGGTTCTGCCAAAGTACAAAGTTGACTGGACAAATAAATAGGTACTGACTGTATCGTACATTAGGTAAAATAGACCTTTAAAGTCAGAAAGGGAGCGTTGTTAAAGAGACATAATTAATTTTTAAAGGAAATTGAGGCAGCAATATTTTCAGAAATTAAAAAATAAATGAAAAACAATCCACATCAAATATGATTTGTGCTTTTAAAATCCAGCCTGCTTTTTTATATAATTTCCACAGATGAAACATGTAAGACATGCTAGAATAACTTATACCGATAAAATATATCAAATCATGAATTTAATTTCCAGAACGAACTTATTATATAGTAGTATTAGAAAACAAACTATTCATACCTAAGGATGTTACATGTTAGAAAGTCTTAGGTTTTGCCTCATACTTGATAGAAGAATTCGGCAAAGAATGAAGACTGATGACTGATTCCATGCATGATAAAACATTTTAAAAAAGGAAAATATTAAGTACACTGTCTTGATTTTAACTACACAACACTACAGTAGTAAATATGAAAGTTAAAAGTCAAGCAAGTGATTAATAAAGTGAACCCCAGCAGTCATAATTCAAATAAGGGCACAGGACACTGACTCAATTTAGCTATTGGAAACTAATCATTTTTTTGCAATGAAGACTATAAATATTTTTTACAGTTACAGAATATGCATAATGAATATTACTGAGACTAGTAATTGGATCTGCCATTTTGGTCAGCTTTCTTGACTTTTCGAGAAGCTAACAAATCTAGATACAGGCCAAAGTGTTAAATAAGAGAAAATTTATAATTTGAGGTGACAGTCTAAATGGGATACAGTCATATTACCAGGAAAAGTAACCACATGCTGATACTCTAAAAGCAGGTTCACACTTTCCAGTCTGAAAAAATACTTCTTTACTTTGACTTTACATGGACTGTTTTAAAATATATGTTTTAAAATTTGGTTTGGGAGTAACTCCTGAACCATCTCAAAAGTTAGAAAAATTTATACTGAAGGCTTGTAACTTCCAACACCTGTTACTAAAATTGCTACAGTTGAACTTAAAAAAAAAAAAAACTCACAAGACAGGAAGGAATTTTCATCTATTTTGAATCGGAATTTACACATCCACCTGAGTTGCCTAGGGTGCTCTTTCTCCCACAACATCCATCACTGCATTTGCATACAGGTACATCAACATCATGAAACAAGTTACAACATTTCAATCAGAACAAATGACTGGAGGAAAGTGAGAAATGGGTTTCTTCAAGAACCCACTTGGATTCCTTAGTGCCCTTACTCCTACACAGCTCCTTTTCAACCAGGAACGCCAGAGGCTCAGAAAGTAAAAACAGGTGGCATTAAAGCAAGCAAGCAAGCAGCATGTTCCCTTCTACCCGGCACTGCAAAATTAGCAAGGGGACCCGGCTGCGCACAAGTGTATCATTAAAGAATGCCAGCCCAGACCCTCGATATTCCGTGAAACCGAGAAAAGTAAATAAATAACAGTGCTCATCGTCTTTAAGAACAAAAATAGTAATAACGATTGTCACCACCGAGTTCCGCACAGCAGCTGCACGTGGAGCTGGCCTCTCCTGCCGCCCCCACCGCCCGCAGCCTCCCAGACAGCCCACACTGCAGCTGCGAAAGGCGAGTGGGCTCCGCGCGCGCCGCGCCGTGGGGCGGGACCCTCCGCGAGCTCCGCGGACACGAGCCCCGCCTCCCCAGCCACCAGCCCTCCTCGCTCCTACCTTCCCATGGGCCCGCCCTCCACACCGCGCCTGCCCCTCCCCTCTGGCGCGCGCGCCGCTGTCGACAGGGCGGGTTTGGGCTTCCGGTTGCTGGGACTCCACTGTGGCCCCGGGCCGCACCCTGCTGGGCGAGGGTGGGGATCAGGGTGGGGGTCGGGGTGCAGGGGTGTGGGTAGGGAGGGGTGGCCCGGAGGTTTTCTTTCAAAACAGCATCCCGCGGGCACACTCGCGACCTCACTTAACCGTTCCTTAGCTGCCTAAAAAAGCCCATAAAAGACGAAAACCCGGTGGTTTTGAGATGCCGCTGATTGTCCCAGAGGGTAGTGCAGGAGTACAGCGTTTCTGGGCGTCTCTCCGCATAGCAGGGAAGGAAAATTCCCGGCATCAAGTGGTGCTCACCCAGAGCAAACCTTGAGGGTTTGTGAGAAGTTATCGTCTAGGGATAAATCCGTCCATTTGAACAGCTCCCGGGCGTCCCGACCGAGCCTACCAATGGAACCGTGATGTGCCAGGCACTTGGATGTCGACCTGCGAACTGAACGCACATTCATTATTTTGGGTCTCTCTCTACTGGCATCATTACCAAGCAGTCCTAATTGGACAGCGACTCTGGAAAATCTCAGTATATTTGAAGTGCAGCTTAATTTTGGGTTAAATAGTTGTGGCCAAACTATAGTGCATGGAATTTAAAATAGGTCATTAATACGGAAAGAAAATGTATTTTTGAATGGCTCGACATTGTGTGACTCAAAGGTTACCGTGGAGGAAACTTCTTTTTTTTTTGACAAAAAAAAAAAAAAAACCCTTTCCAAAGTTTTTGATGTTAACATTTAGAGAGGAAAAAAGTGAGTATCAATCTACTGTTCTGAAAAATCAGATTTACTAGCTGATTTTCTGTTGCCAGACGTTTTAACAGCAGGTATTTCAGATATCCTTTTTATGGTATATATATATATATTTTAAATCTTACTAGTTAGTAAGATTACTAATCTAGATAAACTAAATTTTATCTACTTTCTAGAAATCTTAAAGAATTATTACACAGTTTTTTATAGGAATTCTGTTTGGACTGAGTATAATATTAATACAATGATTTTCATAAAGATGCAATCTATTTTCAATCTTTTTCAGCAACAAAAGCAAGCATATTCAAAAACTTTTCAGCTCTCATTTAACCAATAGGTGCCAAAACAGTGCTTATAATTAAAATGCAAAGCTACCCACCACTTCTTCGAAGACCTTTACCTCCAAAACTCCCTAAGCTGCATTTGTACATCCCAAGGCGAGTTTATAAAGGTATGTGTAATAAGACATGTAATACTTTGTTTTTCATAGAAATTCATCAGTGTGCACGGGCCAGTATCACAATAAAAACTAATTTTAGTCTTTCACTAATTTCACTAATAACAAGTAACTTAGAAATGGCTGCTGTAAGGTAACATTCAGTTCAACTCTAGAAGTGCATTCAATCCTTTATGGATTGTGTGGTTGTGAATATATTAAATTACTAAAAATTTTTGAAATCCCCCAAATCAATATATTATGCTCTATTTTTCTAACTCAACAGTGTATCGTGAAGCATACTTCAGAAAAGTCTGTAGAACTCTTTCTCACTCCATCTGTAGTGAATTGAAGTTAAATGCAGAAAAGCAGTATATTTGATAACTCTGGATGGTTCATGGATATGTACAACATAGTGAGAACACATGTTCTCAGCTGAGCTCAAACAAGGATTAAGCTCTCATACTTAAACAACTGTTCTTCCAGTCTAGTGTCATTTTTTGAATGTTTCTGCTTTTTGTTGCTGATCTTCACTATGTAAAACGACCCCCAAGCATAGTGCTGATATGCTGTCTAGTGTAAGCAAGACTGTGATGTATCTTACAGAAAAATAGTACCTGCTTTAGATAAGTTTCCTTCAAGAATGAGTTACAGTGCTGTTGACCATGAGTTCAATGTTAACAAATCAGCAGTATTTATTAGATAATGTGTCTTTAAATAGGAACACAGGTAAAACAAGATTTTAACTGGACTAGCTGATGACAGTGTTAAGATCAGAAGCTTTGCAAGAACTTGACCTATATTTTCCCTAGTAGTGGCTCAATATTAGACAATTCATTGTTCTCTGAGATTTTATAGAACAGAATTACTATGAGTTGATTGTATTCATGAGCGTAGTGTTTAGGAATTAAGGATATAATAGTGAACAAAACAGACCCTGCCATTCCTCTTCACTATTTACCCTCTGTGGGATCAAAAAGTTGTGTAAGTCAATATAAAATTACCCTTTGCTATGTGTAAAATGAAGTGAAAATGAGCCATATAACTTAATAGCATACCTTTAATCTCCTTTTTCTGTATATGGTATCTATTTACTTGTTAGCTATAAATGATGAAAAATTAGCATACTTCTTTTCCCTTTCAGTTTCCTCTAACATCTATCTTTGGTTGCTTGTATAAATTATTTTATTGGCAGCATACAGCTAAAATATAGTCTAAAATTTAATCTATAATGTTAAATTATTACCTTTTCATCCTTGGTTATTAGAGATGTGTAAGTCAATATACTATACTAGTTCTAATTTCCTCTCCCACTTTCCCTATCAACTTAGGTTATTTCTTCATTTCTATAATGCTGTATGTTTTTATATTTACTGTCTGTTCTGTATAATAACGATAAGGTTCACAATTATGTGGATAAACTGCTCACTATAGACCTACTGTTATAGTTTTTTTATTCATCTTTTAGTAGACATTTATCCTCTGTTATAGTCTTCACTATTGACATTTTGGACTGGATGATTTCTTTTTTTTAAGTACAATTCATTTTATATAAAGTTTACTATTAAGTAAAAGCTATCTTACTAACAAGAATGGCACATTTGGTAAGAAAAGAAGGGTGCCCTTTGCTGGATTAGCTTCTTTTTTATTATTGATTTTTTATTGATTGCACATATATATAGTACATCATTGTCTACCTTGGGGTTCTCCCTTCACCTTATCACCCTTGAACCATCTTAATCTCTTGTGCCCATCCCTCCCCCAGTTTTACCTTCCTCCCTCTCTTTATGCTTCCCTTATGCTCGCAGTTTTAAATTTTTCTTATCTGTTTGTTTTCTTTGTATTGCTCATATAAGTAAGACCATCCCATGTATCTCTTTCTCTTTCTGACATTTCTTATAACATGATTCCTTCTAGCTCCATCCATGTTGCTGAAAATGACATAAGTTTGTCTTCTTTGACTGATGAATAATATTCCATTGTGTAAATATACCCACATCTTTTTCAGCCATTCATCAGTTTTGGGGAATTTGAGTTGTTTCCATATCCTGGCTATTGTAGATAATGCTACAATAAGCATCAGAGTACAGGTGTCCTTTTGAATTAGTGTTTTTGTATCCTTTGGGTAGATTCCAAGGAGTGGGATTGCTGGATCCAATGGTAGTTCCATTTTCTGTTGTTTGAGGGTTCTCCAAGTAGCTTTCCATAGTGGCTGAACCATTTTTGCATTCCCATCAGCAGTGTAAGAGTGTTCCTTTCTCTCTACATCCATGCCAGCACTTGTTGTTGCCTGTTTTTTGTTTGTTTGTTTGTTTGTTTTATATGGGCCATTCTTACTGGTGTAAGATGGTATCTCAGTGTGGTTTTGATTTACATTTCTCTGATTATTTGTGATGTGGAGCATTTTTCATATGCATATAGGCCATTTGTATTTCCTCTTTGGAGAAGTGTCTTTTTAGTTCTTCTCCCCACTTTTTGATTGGACTTTTAGCTTTAATTTTGCTAAGTTGTGTGAGTTCTTTGTGGATCTTTGTTATTAGGCCCTTATCACTTGTGTGGAGAGCAAATTTTTTTTTCCTATTCAGTTACGTTTTTGTTTTGGTTATTGTCTCTTTTGCTGTACAGAATCTTTTTAGTTTGATGTCATCCCAGCGGTTTTTCCTTAATTTTTTGCCAGCAGCAGATGTGTCCAGAAATGGATTTCTGAAGTGTAATTAATTCATGGAGGGATTTGCCCTGGTTTTCCTCTATGTACTTTATGGTTTCAAGTCTTACTCCAAGTGTTTTATCCATTGTAAGTTGGTTTTTGTACGTGGTTTGAGGGAGTTGTCTTGGTTCATTTTTTTCATGTCTTGGTCCAGTTATCCCAGCACCATTTATTGAAGAGTTTATCTTTGTTCCAATGTAAGTTTTTCACTCCTTTGTCAAAGATTAGTTGACACTATATGTATGGTTTTATTTCTGAACACTCAAGTTCTGTTCCATTGGTCTGATTGTCTGTTTTTGTACCAGTACCATGTTTTAATTACTATGGCTTTGTAGTATAATTTGAAGTACAGAATAATAATACCTCCATTCTCTCTTTTTTTTCATCAGGAGGATTTTTGATATTCAAGGCTTTTTGTTATTCCATATGAATTTCATTAATTTTTGCTCTATTTCTTTAAAGAATATCATTGGGATTTTTATTGGAATTGCACTGAATCTGTAGGTTGCTTTTGGTAGAATAACCATTTTGATTATGTTAATTCTTCCATGAGCATGGAATGTCTTTCCATTATTTTATGTCTTCTATTTCTTTTAAGAATGTTTTATAGTTTTCTTTGTACAGACTCTTCACTTCTTTTGTTAGGTTTATTCCTAGGTATTTAATTTTTAGTGGTGTAATGGAAAATGGAGTGGTTTTTCAAATTTCTTATTCTGACCAAGTTTTTGCATTAAGAAGGCCACTGATTTCTGTGTGTTGATTTTATATCCAGCTACCTTAGAAAACTGGTTTATTATTTCAATGAGTTTTACTGTGGATTTTTTTTGAGTTTTCTACAGAGAGTATCATGTCATGTAAATATAATGATAGTTTCATTTCTTCTTTCCCTACATGGATTCCTTTTATGTCTTTCTCTTGCCTTATCACCCTAGCTAGATCTTCCAGTACTATGTCGAAAAGCAGAGGTGAGAAAAGTGGGCATCCTTGTCTGGTTCCAGATCTTCATTGAAATGATTTCAGTTTTTACCTATTAAAGAGAATGGTTGCTGTGAGTTTATCATATTAAAGAGGATGTTTGCTATGGGTTGTCATAAATAACTTTTATTATGTTGAGATATGTTCCTTTTATTCCTATTTTTTCAAGGGTTCTCACCATGAAAGGGTGCTAAATTTTATCAAATGCTTTTTCTGCATCTATTGATATGATCATGTGGTTTTGATTTTTTTCCTTTTTCATGTGATGGATTATGTTGATTGATTTTTGGATTTTGAACCATCCCTGTGCCCCTGGGATGAATCCCACTGGTCATGGTGAACAATCCTTTTTTATGCAGTGTTAGATTCAGTTTGCCAGGATTTCATTTAGAATTTTTGCATCTGTGTTCATTAAGGAGATTGGTCTATAGTTTACTTTCTTTGTGCTATGTTTGTTTGGTTTTGGTATTAGTATGTTTGCTTCATAGAATGTATTTGATAGTTTTCCTTCTTTCTCAATTTTTTGGAAGAGTTTTAGTTGTATAGGTGTTATTTCCTCTTTGAATGTTTGATAGAATTCATTTGTGAAACCTCTGGTCCTGGGCTCTTGTTTTTAGGGAGAGTTCTGATGACTGCCACAATTTCACTGATTTTGATGGCCTGCTTAAATTCTGTTTCTTCTTTGTTCAATTTTAGATGACTGTATTGTTCAAGGAATTTGTCCATCTCTTCCAGATTGTTGTATTTGTTTGCATATAGATGTTCATAGTAGTACCTAATTATCCTTTGGATTTCTGCTGTGTCTATTGGAATTTCTCCTTTTTCATTTATGATTCTGTTTATTTGGGGTTTCTACTTTCCTTTGTGAACCTTGCTATGGGCTTATCTATTTTATTTATTTTATCAAAGAACCAGCTTTTGGTTTTGCTTATCTTCTCAATGGTCTTTTTGGTTTCTATATCATTTATTTCTTCTTTCATTTTTGTTATTTCTTGTCTTCTGCAGGGTTTTGGATTTTTTTGTTGCTCTTTTTCTGGTTCCTCAAGTTGGAAGATTAGGTTAATTCTTTGGGTTGTTACAATCATTTTGATTTTGATTTGGGCCTTGAATTGCAATGAGTTTTCCTATTAATACTGCTTGAATTGCAATGAATTTTCCTATTAATATTGCTTTTGCTGAGTCCCAGACATTTTGGAATGTTTTGTCATCTTTGTCATTTGTCTCCATGTATGTTTTAATTTCTTCTTTGATTTCCACCTTTTCCCAGTTATCTTCCAGTAGCCTGTTTGTTGTTCAATCTCCATGTAGTGTATATTCTCCTTAATTTCTTTTCACTGTTGATTTCTAGTTTGAAGGCTTTATGATCAGGGAAAAAAGTTGGTATTATTTTAATCATTGTATATCTATCCAAGTTTGTCTTGTGGCTTAATATGTGGTCAATTTTAGAGAATGATCCATGTGCATTTGAAAAGAAAGTGTATTATTTTCCTTGGGGTTGCAGTGTCCTGTATATATATATATATTAGGTTCATTTGGTTTAGGTCTTCCTTTAAAGCCTTTGTGTCCTTGTGTAGTTTCTATTTTGTTGATATGCCCTTTGGTGAGAGTGGAGTGTTAAAGCCACCTACCACATATGTATTTTCACCAATGTTTGCTTTCATTTTTGTTAGTTGTTATCTTATGAATTCTGGTGCTCCTTCGATTGGTGAATATATGTTAATTGTAATGTCTTTCTGGTGAATTAACCCTTTTATCATTAGGTAGTGACCTTCCTTGTCCTTTGTCACTTTTCTTAATTTGAAGTCTGCTTTATCTGTTTTAAGAATGGCTGGCCTGACATTCTTTTTGGGGCCATTTGCTTGAAGAATTGTTTTCCAGCCTTTTACTTTTAGTCTGTGCTTATATTTGGGGTTCAGGTGTGTTTCCTGGAGGCAGCAGGGTCTATTTTTTGATCCAGTCTGCTACTCTGTGTCTTTTAATTGATGAGTTTAAACCATTAGCATTGAGTTGTTATTGAAAATTGTGAGTCTGAACTTGGCATTTTGGTGGTAATTTTTGAGTTCTGTGTACTTCCTTGTTTTGATTTTCCGGTTTATTCTTCTGTTGCCTTTGGTCTTAAGGTTTCTCGTAGTATTTCTTGGAGTGGGGGTCTAGTGGTGGTGAATTTCTGAAGACATTGCTTGTCTGCAAAGGTTCTTATTTTTCTATCATACTCCATAGAGTATTCTTGGCTGGTACTTATTTTCTTGAAGTTTTTTGAATATGTGGCTCCAGTGTCTTCTTGCCTAGAGTGTCTCTTCCAAGAGGTCTGAGGTCAGTCTGATAGGTTTTCCTTGTATGTTATCTGTTACCTTTTTGTAGTCAGTTTCATTGTTTTTTTCCTTATCTTGAACAATTATGTGTCTTACCATATTCTTTTCTTTCATTAAAGTAGTTTGGTGTTCTTCTGGCTTCCTGTATATCTATTTTCATTTCTCTCTTTAGGTTGGGGAAATTCTTTATTACTTCTTCAAAAAGAGTTTCAGACCCCTTGACTCTCTCTTCTTCTGGAATTCCAATTACCCTTATGTTTCCTCTTTTTAAGGAATCTGGAAGATCTCTGAGTTTCCCTTCCATCTTCTTCCTTTGTATTTCACTTTCTTTTCCTTTGTTGGATCTTTTAATTTTGGTGTCTTAGAGATTACTGCTACATTTCTCTATTTCTCCTAATCTATTTTCAATATTTTTTCCTGTGCTTTTGCTATCCTCTAATGCTCTTTTTATATCTAAGGTTTCTATCTGCCTCTTTCTTACCAATTAATTTTCTTCCTTCAGCTCTTCTATTTTGTTATCCTTCTTAATATATTCATCTTTACATTGTTCTAAGTCTTCATGGATTTTTGCCATTAAGTGACATTGTCACTTAACTCTTGGAATGCCTTCATCATATTGTGTCTGAATTCCTTCTCTGACATACATGACATTTCTTCTAATTCTTCATTATTGAGTTCTGGGGATTCCCTCCCCTTCAGTGGTGATTTAGTTCCTTCAGGGCTTATTGTATGTTTGCAGTTTTACTTCTTCCTTTTGTTTGTTTTCGGATTTGATCTATGCAATGGCCCACTGAGCACTTGTATTGGTTGGCACATCCAAATCAGAAACAAGAAAGGCATGTTCCCTATCTCACCACTGCTCTTTAAGAATTGTACTGTAAAGTTTCAGCTAATGAACAGACAAAAAAATAAATAAAAAACATATTGAAAAAAGAAATTGTTCAAATATGATACAATTTCCTATGTAGAAAATCTCAAATACCAAAAAAAAAAAAAAAAAAAAAAAAAAAAAAAAAAAAAAAAAAAAAAAAAAAAAAAAGAAGGAAAGAACTTTTGGAAATAATAAACACTTATAAAAATATTATGAGATGTATGATAAGTATTTAAAAAATCAACTGTACTTTTATATGCTACCAAAAAATTGCTGAACTTTATATTCAAAATCTAATTTACATTAGTATCAAAATACACAATTTACAATGATAGCAAAAAAAAAACCCTCAGGTATAAATTCAGTGTGTGTGTGTGTGTATATATATATATATGATTTATATTAGGGAAACTATAAAACTGTATGACAGAAATCTAAATAAATGTGAAGATGTCCCATGTTCATGAATAGAAAGATTCAACATTGTTAAGATATCAATCCTCTAAATTTTATATATAGATTCAACGTGATTTCAGTCAAAATACTATCAAATTACTTTGTATATATTGACAAAATTATTTTAAGATTTATATGCCAAGGCAAAATACCTAGAAGACCCAAGAAGGCAAAGGAAGTAGAAGAGTTGTCACTGTTCAATTTTAAGACTTTATAGTAATAAAGCTACAGTAATCAAGACAACGTTGTAATGGCAAAAGAACAGGCAAATAGATCACTAAGTAGGGATAGAAAGTCAAGAATAGAGAGCTAAGAAAGAGACAAATTGGTCTTTGACAATGTAATGGATAATGGACAGTCTTTTGAGCAAATCATACTGGAAAAACTGTGCATCCACAAGCAATATATATATGTATATATATAATATATATGTATTATGTATATCAGACCGCATATCTTTAAGAAAAATTAGCACACAAAATATATTGATCTAGATTAACAAATGCAAAAATGTGAAACTTCTAGAATACAACAATGGAGAAAATCTAAGTTTTTTACCAAATCTTGGATTTGGTAATGATGTTTTAGATATCATACACACACACACACACACACACAAATTCCATTAGACAAAAATTGACATTAAAAACTTTGCTTCTGTGAAAAACATTGTTAAAAAATGAGAAGATATGGCACATACTGGGATAAAATATTTGAAAAAATGTATTTGATAAAGGATTTGCATATTACATAACCCTTAAACTCAACAAAAGGAATACAAACAACCCCACTGAAACCTGGTCTAACGTTCTGAACAGGTACCTCATGAAAGAAGAGATGCAGAAGCAAATAAACATGGAAGAATTCTCCTATGTCACCAGGGAAGTGAATTAAAATTATAGTGATATACCATAGGCCATGACAGATTTATCAGAGTAGCTAACTGAAAACACTGACATTACCAAGTACTTCAGAAAAGTATGAGGTTCTCTCATTCATTGCTGGTGTGAAAGCAAAATTGTACAGCTTCTTTTGAAAACAGCATGGCAGTTTTGTACAAAGCCAAACATACACTTAACCATAAAATCCAGTCCTGCACTCCTGGACATTTACCCAATTGAGATGAAAACTTATGTCCACACAAAAGCCTGCAAATGCATATTTGTGTCAGCTTTATTTATAATAGCCCCAACCTGGGAGCAATTCAGTAGGCAAAAGGACAAGCAAACTGGCATATGCACACAATAAAATTTTACTTAGTGATAAGAAAAGGTGGTAAGATAAAATGTAAAAGTCATTTAAAAACAGAGGAACATCAACTGCATATTGTTAAGTGAAAGAGGTCAGTCTGAAAAGGCAACATACTTTTGTTTTCCAAGTCTAGCTTTCTGGAAAAGGAGAAAATAATGCAAACAGTAAAAAAAATGTGGTTGTGAGAGGTTCAGGGAGAGGCAAAGAGATAAATAGGTGAGGCCTAGGGGATTTCTCAGGTGGACAATTATTTGCATGACATTATGCATATATATATCTTTTGATCTATATTATATAGTTATATATATTATAACTATATATAAAGATAATATATAAAGATAATTATGGTGGAATGAGTTAACTTTGATTAATTCCATATAAGCAAGAAGAAAAGATTATTCTTCTACTATTGTCTTTCAAATTCATGTGGCACATACATCTTTCTCTTTCTCAAGACTTTTATTCAATTTTGTCTTTCAGCTTTGTCTCATTTTCAAATATTAAACAACCAGTTCAATCTAAATCAATACCTTGATGTAGCTTGCAGTCAGTCAGGGAGCAAGTAGTTTGCTTTCTCTTCCCAGCTCATACCACCCTGCTCATTTTTAGACACACAAACAGATGGAAAAGGGCACATGATAAGTTCTTTCATATTTTCCTTTTACCTCTCTTCCCCAAGTCAGTTTCTGGCTTCTCCAATGGTGGGGTTAGGAATGATGAAGGGTTATAAAGTTAAGACTTAAGGCAAGGACTAAACATCAATCTCTGTACCCCCTAAAATACACATATACAGGTCATGAAGTTTTAAGAATTCTTTAGCCTTGCTGCAGTTGGCACACAGTACTAAGTGGGCTAATAGATTTTCACCACTCTGTAGGTGCCAGTGATGGAATGTAGGCAGGGAATTAATGTGATGCTGTTTTCCTTCTGGTATAAACTTCTATTTTCTATGAATGGTTATCTGAAAATATCCCTCACTTGGGTTAAAGTAGGGAAAATATCTCACTTTAGTAACATGCAGAGGGGGAGAAACACATAACACTCCAATAGCCCTCTTCTGAGGAAAACTGAATCCAAATCAATCTCTAACCCTCTTATTTGTAGACAACAGCTGGAACAGTTGGACTTGTCTTGGTCATTTCTTTGCAAATTTTTAATGAATTGATTTTCTCCTTATTAGAATGCAGAAGTCCTTACTTATTAAACCCAAAAAAGACAATAGAAAAAAATTCCCTTAACATTATGTTGCATAAGAAAGAGAAAAACCTATTTCATGTACAGAGGTACTAAAGAAAGTAGTGAACTTTCTGATCATAAAAGGAAAAAAAAATACTTATCTATCCTAAATGAACTTGTACTTTGTAACCAGTATCGAAATATTATGCTGAAAGACACACTGACCAAGTATCTGACATGGAAAACAAATGGAAAACAAATGTAGCTATTAGTACAATTTCTGCACTGGCAAGAGGTAGCTTTCCAGGCCACATGTGACGAGGTGCCTCTCTTTTTCTTTCCCTTTTTCCTAATAAAACATCCTTTTAAAGTATAAAAAAATAGAAATTTAAATCTTTATTCAAAGCAGTTTCAAATGAGGAATAATGATAAATAAAAAATAGCAAAATTCATAAAACTATTTATACTTATCCATATATCAGAGTTTTAGTGGCAACTACTCAAAAATCTGCCTTATATCCTATTCTTTGCTCCATGTATTCCATTCTTCCAAGAGCAATTCCTTATGCTTTCTAAATCTAATACAATTTAGCCTTTTTACTTCTTTAGTTGTTCAATCACTTTCTCAGTGAGCTAAACATAGTTGAACATGTATATACAGAAATATTTTTAGAATGTGAAAGGGGTGTGGATAAAAATAACCAATGAATACTAATAAACAATATTAAGTTTCATTAATATTAATTAAATTAAGATAAAACATTAATCACATAGTCATTGACACCTGGATAAATACAATCTAATCTTTTGTTCTTTTTCTGGTTTAGCGAAGACTGAAAAAATTAAACCAACTCATGTAAAGATCATTCATGATGAAACTACTTCCACTGAAAGAGATAAAAGGCCTATTCTTGATGTGTCAAGAAATCAGTCACCATTCCCTATCAGTATCCAAAATATCCTTCTTGATTATAATGTAGAAGAAAGAGTGACTACTATTTCAGTACCCAAAAAGTTTAAAAAGAGAGTCACTTGGCACTTACCAGGGACTATAACTACTACTACTACTGCTGCTACTACTACATTTCTCCCAGATACTTATTCAACTTCAACTAAAGTTACCAGGCAAAAAACAAGTCAAATAAGAAGTTCAAGATTATCAACAGAAGAACCATCAAAACCAGAAAGTATTTCTATGAAGAATGTGTTCATGAACTTGTTGGTTTTCTCTTCAACTGAACCCAAATTTTCAAATATTCCTCCCCAAATCACTACTCCCAAACACAAGGAAGTTCCCCAAATTACCACTCCCAAACACAAGGAAGTTTATTCTGGATATCATTTATCAGAAGGTGTGACTGATGATTTTAAGCAATCTCTGGCAACTGCAGGTGCAATAGTACCACGTCCCCCATTAAGAACTACACCAACTAAACCAACAAGAAAGTGGTTTGAACCTGTTGTTCCATCAAGATCTACAACAGTATTGAAAGTGACTACTTTTTCAGGTTTCTTCACCATACCAACAGCAATCGTACCTAGAAAACCTCACATAAAACCTAGGAAAGGTAAATCCAATCTAAGATTGATCGGGGTCAAACAGAAAAAAGTAAAGAAAAACCATACAGACAAACTGTGCCACCTGAATGGTTTGTAAGGTGGGATCATGGAATTTTTTGCCTATACATTTAATATGTGGGCCAGTATGCAGTAACTGAGTACTAACCTTGTAAATCAGCGAAGGCCAAACAGAGTACTCAATTCAGATAGTGGTGGTGGGAAAGATAAAAAAGTTCAAAGGATTATAAAAGCTAATATAAAGGAGGAATGAGAATGAACAATCATTCAGAAGGTGATTTAGATGAATTACAGAACCAGAATGTTAGTGATGGATGGTTTTATGGGTACATTTCCATGAATAATCCTATGGGAGTATAATGAAATCATAACACCCTCAAAATGAATTTTCACAAGTATCCAAAAGTTGTTCCATTATTTTTTTTTTCCTAGAAAGTTATGTAACAGATGAATTTTTAAGAAAGCAAAGTAAGGCAATCCAATATGAAGGTAAATTTTAGCTTTCTATTATTATTCTAAAAACTGTATGTAAGCTAATCTCTCCATAAAGGAATTTGTAATTTTGTCCATTATGTAAGTATGTGATTACACACATATCTTATTTTCAGTTCCTCAAGTTATTACCCAACAACTATTTTTTAAGTACTGACTGTGAACCACATTTTATAAAGATGTTGAGAACATAAAAGACAAGATATTCTTAGTCTGGAAGGGGCAGATAGATATGAAATAATGAGAGTCAATGAGTTGCTTGTGCCAGACACTGGTCTAAGTCCTTTGAATTTAGTTACCATGCAGAATGAATGAAAATTGCCATTAGAGAAAGATTTCATCATCCTCATATTATTTCTATAAAGTTTCACAAATTTAAATTATAGTGTAGAATTCACAATTATTAGGCATACAAAGAGAAATTTAAAGGAAAACTTGCAGAAACAGAAAGCAATAGAAACATACCTGAAGAAGTTCCAGGTATTAGAATGATCAGATACAGATTTTAAAATAATCTGATGACTTCTGGTTATGATTGATTGAGTAGCTTATATTAGACAAACCTTTTCACCAAAAGCAACTATTAGAGATGCAAAAAACATACAAAAAACTGCTGGAGATACTGGAGAGTAAACATTTGCAGGCATGAATTTAGTGGCTACAATTCTTGAAATAAGGTAACTTCATGAATTAGCTCTATATTTACCTTGATTTTTGCCTGAGGGCATTTGTGGTGTTGGCAAGAAGAGGATACTAGTAGAAAGTGGTAGTATTCATTAATTTAGGAGTTAATGATTCGACTGCTAAGCTGCCACAAAGGTGGGGGGAGAAAGAAAAGTAAAAAGCTCCAGAGTTGCCAGTATAACTGGGACATGAAGGGTAAAATCTCAGAGAGGAGAGAAATGAATCCAAGTATCTGCACACAAACTCCTTGAAGGATATTAGCTGGTTTCTGAGTTGTGCATGTGTAAGAAATGACTCTAAAGTACACAGCAAACATCAGCTGAGATTCTAAGAAACCAAGTATAGATTTTTAGATGCACAGCAGATAGTTATTGGAGTCCCAGGTCACACCAAAAGGATGGGCCTCTGTAAAAATACCAGGGGTGCAACTGAAAATCTGAGTGACCTGTGCATTAGGAATAAGGATCATGTTCTAGGAGAAAGGAGAAATAGAAAAAATAATTACTCCTGAAAAACATCAAAGTCAATCAATCCTTGATAAGTCAAAGTGATCATTTTTGCCTTATTGAAGAAAACCTGATATGTTAGAGAATTATCCACACTCTTTAAAGTTTTCCTCCACAATGTCTAGTATTAAATTTTTAAAAATCACAGAGCTATTTAAAAAACTGGCTGAATGCCTGAAAACCTATAGAAATAAAAAACAGACAATAGAAACAGATACATATTTATCAGATATTAGACTTTTCAAACAAGGACTTAAAAATAACTGATTAATTACAATAGTTAAGGAAAAAATTGAATTTTATCAGAGAATTGAAACTTTTGTTTTTAAAATAAAAATTGAAATTCTAGAACAAAAAAGCATAACATATTAGTGATTTAATAAATGTTCTTAATAGAAGGTTATGCACAACAGAATATTCCAACATTAGAATTTTTTCCCCACCCCCAGTTTTAGTAGCTATAACTGACATAAAACAACATATAAAGTGTGTAACATAATATTTGATAAATGTATGTTTTGTGAAATGATTCCCATAATAAGTTTAATTAACATTTATTACCACTACAGTTACAATTATTTTTCTTATGCTGAGAAAGTTTAAGATCTACCCTTCTATCAACTTTCAAATGCACAATATAATGCTGTTTACTATAAGTAACCATAAGACTTTTGAGACCACTATCTCTTTTAAAAGTTCTGTATCATCATCTGTGACATAAATTAACTTACCTGTCTCTTCTATGTCATACACATAAACAATTCATTCTGCCATTTATACTTTACTAAGTTTACTCTGATGGTTTCCTCTTAAATGTTCAGATGAGTTTAAGGGCTTTCAGGTGTGTCAAGCAAATGTGATTTCCTGTTCCTGTGAAGCAAATTTCTAGTCAGTTCCCTATCTCTATCTTTCTCCTTTCCACTATAAAAGTTACTGCTTGAGCTTAAGACCATGAGGGTTGATGAGCTGGGAGTAGACCACAGACTTAGGTTTTAACTCATTTCCTCTCCGTACTCTCTCCCCTCTTTCAAGATAAGGAATATATATGTGTTTTTTTTCTTGAAATGGGTAGATAGGGCCCATTTTAGAAATTTTAAAATGTACATTGTTTTCTTCATTCTGTGATGCATTATTTCCTCTCATTGAAGCAATGTTCTAAAAATTACTGAAAGTAAAATACAATTGCTGCAAGTAAGGTAGCAATAATGATTGAGAACATAAAATATATTTGATGAAACTATGAAATACTCTTCTGCCACACTTGAGTATATGCTTGGAGAGGCCATTTTTGATGTAATGTAAAACATCATGTCATGAAAACGTAAATTTTAATGATCTCTAGTTAACTCTTGAGTTATTTGTTTTTTTACCCTCTTGTGTATGGTGGCATCTTCAAAGTAAGGAAAGATATATGATTGAATCATATATGTAGGTAATATTAAGGAAAAAGGTGAGATTGCTCCATGGAAGGTGATATCTGAATTATGCTTATATGTTCTTAGTTTTGTGAATCAAGAAGCTGTTTATGTAATTCATAGGAGATTCTTTGAAAATATTTGTGCATGTAGTTCAAGAAGACTGATATTAACGGAATTGAAATTAACCATGTAGAAATTTGAGTATATAGTTTACTTTGTAAATGACAATTGTGCTGGCTCATTTTAAACACAACAAAATCCATTTTGATAAACAGAACCAACTGAAATTAGATAGGAATTTCATCCAATGGATATATAATCAATCTATTTTTAAGTTTTTATAATCTATTTTATAATTTATAATTATAATATTTATAATCTATAATAATTTTGATGATGTTTAACTTTCTAAGTTGTGACACATTTAAATTTCATGTTTTGTCCTATTTATTTAGTTGCCACTAAATTTAGAAAAAGACAGGACACGAGGCTACAATCTATGCGTTCTGAAGGTGTTAGGATTGTTGCAGCAACACAAGATGAAACAATAGTATCTATGATCAACCTGGCCATAGCAAATTGCCAAATGCATGAAAGAAATGCACTTATTCTTAAGGTATACTAGAATTTTAAACAAAAATTTCCTGCATTATTATCAGTTATTTATGTTTTCTAATTTAGGTTGTTTCCATTTATTGAAGGACTCTTTTCTGTTGAAGTATAAGTTTCCCAGGACCATATTCACATGGCATCTCTAAACCTGTATCTCCTAGCTGGTCTTAATTCCACCAACTAAGTTTAAAAAGTATTCACATCCAAATAATTACAATACATATTTCATTGCCTAGCACAGTAAGGAAGGGAGATTCAGAAGTATCATATTGTTAGCTGTAATTTTAACGCTAAACTTTGCACTAAGCTAAGTTTTTACTAAACACAAACTCAATATGATGAATAACAATAATATTTACAATTAACTAAGCACCCCTATATGCAAATCAAATATTACTATTAAAACTTGCAATTCTGCAAAGAAGGTATAATCTTCATCTTATGGATGAAAACAATGAAACCCAACAAAGTAATTTGCACAAGGCTACATAAGCAAACAAGTGGCTAAATTTGGAATAATACCAAGAACAATTTTGGTCACAAATATTTGCTCTTATTTTAAAGGCAGTTAAATGTCATAGGAAATTTACAAAAATCTATCAAAAGCTGTCTGGAGAGTTTCTTCAAAAACTTAGGCCATGCAAAAGTGTCTATGTATACTGGGAAATTTAGAAAGCAACATGCTTATCCATAGAGGATGCATTCTTAGAAAAGAACTGAAAAGACCCAAGGCGTTCCATTCTGGCTGATCTCTAGGTGCAGTGTAAGTAGAAACTGAAGGCTAAGATATAGTTTTAAATGGTTTGTCTAAGGTGTGTCCTTTCATAACTCATTCTGAATATACTGGAAGTATTTTTCCCTTTCTAATTTCTTCCTCCTGCTCCCTCCTCCTTCTCCTCCTCTCTCCTCCTCTTCTCCTCCTCTTCTCCTCCTGTCCTTCTCCCTCCTCCCTCCTTTCAAGTTCTCTTCTGATGTTCAAGCAATTCTGTCAAAACACTAATAAAACACAAGTTAAAGGAGCAGAGTTCTAAGACAACATAAGAAAAGGTAGACTGACTTAACAAAAATAGCTCAGAAAAATCATTAAGTTAACCAATAACCTTAGCTAAAACATGTCAAGAAAAAGAAAAAGACAACAAAATCTTAAAAGGGAAAATAATCTGATTTTTGCAGCTATAATATTAAAAGTGTTCATACTTCAACAAAAAATGATGAAACAGGCAAGGACACAAGAATTATGGCCCATGCACATAAGAAATTAATAAAAAACTGTCTTTGAGGAAGAACAGAAAATGGAAGAACAGAACTTCAAATTAATTGTCTTAAATGTGCTTAAATAGCTAAACGAAACTATGGATAAAGAACTAAAAACAAACAAGCAAGGAAATATAGCAGAATAATGTTTTTGTGCAGATTAGCAATAAAGAGATTAGAAATTATAATAAGGAATCAAAAAGAAATAGTGGAATTGAAAAATGTAGTCACAAAAATGAAAAACATCAGATTTCGATAGTAAGTTTGAGCAGGCAGAAGAATGAATTAGAGAATTGGCAAACAGGTTAATTGAAATGATCAAGTATAATGATAAGAATGAAAAAATAATAATAAAGAAAAATAGACAGAGTCTAGGGGACCTGTGAGATATCATCTAATGTACCATCTTACAGATAATGAGAATCTCAGAAAAAGAGGAAAGGGAGAAAAAAGAAGGAATATTTGAAGAGATCATGGCCAGAACTGCCCCAAATTTTGTTAAAGACACAAATCTACACATCTAAGAAACTCAACAAACTCAAGGAAAGGAACACATAAAGGTCCACACTGAAACGTATTCAATTTGTCTTCAGAAACCATGGAAGCCAGAATGTAATGGGATGACATTTTTAAAATGATAAAAGAAAAGCAATCTTTCAATCAAGAATTCTATATCCAGCAAAACTATCCTTCATAAAATTTTTTTCTTATTGAGTTTCTTCCAGGTAAGCAAAAACCGAGGGAGTTTTTCACTATCACACCTGTCCTATATAAAATGTTGAAAGAATCTTTTGGGCAGCAATTAAAGGGAGTTAGACAGCAACTCAAAGCCAAAGTCTCAAGAAAAAAGAAAAAATTTTGTTTAAGGAAATACAAAAATTAATATTCTACTCTTTGGTTTAGAATACTTATTACTTCCTATATTATTTAGAATGGAATGTGTGTGTATGGTGGGTGAAGCTTTATAGTAACAAAGATTTTGTGTATTACTGAAATTGACATGGTATCAATCCAAACTAGATTATTATAAATTTAAGATGCTAGTTATCATTTCCATGAAAAATCACCACTAATAAGCAACCTTAAAAATATACACAAAAGGGAATAAGAAGGAAATCAATGTGGCACTTTACAAAAAATGATTAAACACCAAGACAGTAGTAATGGAGTAAATCAGTAATAACAACAATAATAAAACCATTCTTGGAAAGTCAAAACTATGGTGTTAATATCAGTGGACAGATTTGGAGAAAAGAGAAAGAAGGATAAATAGGAGGTCCTCAGGAAATTTCTATGCAAAAAAATTATTCTATATGATGCTGTGAATGATGGATACATTTCATTTCAATTTGTCAAATAGAATTTAGTAGAATATACAAAACAAAGTCTGAACTCTACAGACTTGGGTCTATAATTATGTACTAATGTTGGTTGACTGATTATAACCAATATACTGATATGTGAGATATTGGTATTGGGAGAGTTTGTGGATATGTGTATGGAATAGGTATGTGGAGAAGAAAGATCTCAAATCAGTAATCTGATTTTATTCCTCAATGAAATTTAAAAAAGGAAATTAAACTCAAAACTGGCATAATGGAGGAAATAATCTCAGAAAAAAGATAAATGTAATGGGGATAAAAAAGCAATACAGAGAATTAATGAAACAAATCAGTTCTTTGACAATGTCAGGAAAATTGGCAGAACTTTAACAGACTAAAGGAAAAAAATACAAATAATTAAAATCAGAAACAAAAATTGAGATATAATGATTGGCCTTACATAAATGAAAGGAATTATTAGATGATACAATGAACAATTGTAGACCAACAAACTATATATATTTAAAATTTATATCAAAGTTTTCTAGAAAAACACAAATTATAAAAAAATGACTCAACAAAAAATGATACCTGAGCAGACCTATAATAGTAAAAGAGATGAGCTAAACAATCAAAAACTTTCCTACAAAGGAAAATCCAGAATGAGATGACTTTATTGGTGAAATTTGTTAAACATTTTAGTGAAACACATTCTCAAACTCAGAAAATAAATATGGGGGGAGCATACCTCTAAAAGTGTTTAGGTCCCAATTCCACCATTGGAGAGAGAGATATTTCCCCACACCGCTAAGCAATTCCTGGACATTAGTTATATGTGCTACAATTAAAATCAACACTGACCCTTTCTAGCCAGAAATAGCAATAGATTGCACAGATAAAGTTCTTTAAAAATGTCCTCTCCTTCTGCTATCAACTGAAAACCCAGATCTTATCTGACTAGTTGCATACAAATTGGTAATTCTGGTTTTTCCCTCACCCCACTCAATATGCCATTACAAATCCACCTCTACTTCTGACCAAATATAAATTATAAGTTCCCATGACCATTTTCTTGGGTTAAATTAATTTTCTGGAATGCTACACAGATTCAGGAAACCTATTTACTTTCTAGATTATCAGTTTATTACAGATTATTTTAAAGGATGAATTAACAACCATATGAAGACAGAGCAAAGTATGGGAAAATTACACAGAGTTTCCATGTCCTCTCCAGGTATATAATATGCCCTCAGAAGCTCTCTGAAGCCTGTTCTTTGTTTTTTATGATTGATTAACTCATTGTCTACTGAAAGTAAACTCAATATCCAATCCCATTCCCCTCATAGAGGTCAGGAGGGAGAAACAGGAGTGACTCTAGTCTATAGTTGGTTCTCCTGGAAACCCATCCTTAGATACTTTCCAAAAGTCACCTCATTAACAAATCCATTTGTTGGTGTCGCAGGGGACTTGTTATGAAAAATGAGACATTTCCCCTTTCTAACTCTGAAGTGATTTCAGGAACTGAGGAGAAGAGACAAAAGATGCTCTCATTGTTCTCTTTAAGATATTTGAAGGGTTATAGGAGCTGTGAACCAGGAACTTTAGATGAAATATGAGAAATATACATTTTTTTAATAAATCATAAAATGACAACCTCTAACACATCTTATGCTGTCAGTAACACAGATGCCAGGGGAAGTCAAAGACACTGCAAGGAAAAATTCAAATGTTAGTGATAAGTATTTCTAGTGAGACTACTATTGTTATTTTGAGACTATTCCCATCTGTCAACACAACTGTATTCAATGAATAAAAAAACAGTTAATTAAAAATTACCCAAACTCTATAAAGATGGGGTAGGGAAGGGATCACAATAAAACCAGAATGTTCAGGAACAACAGAACAATATTAAATTCATATAATTATAATAACATACATATAGTTACATACCATATTTATATTTATATAAACTGAATCAAGAAGAAGGAAGAGATGGGGGTAGAAACAAACATTTGAAGAGATAACAGGTAAGAATTTTTACTACATCAATCAAGAACCTCAGACCCTCAGAACCTCAGAATCAGTAACCCAAGAACCTCAAAAAGTGACAAAAAAGATAAATACAAAGCAAAACTCTACTAGGTATTTCATATTTGAAGTGAAGAAAACCAAAAGTAAAGGAAACATTTTTTAAAAACAACTAGAGAAAAAAGATACATACCAGAGAGCAATAATAAAATAATGTCTGACCTCTTGTCAAAAACAACAGAAACCAGAAAACAAGGGAATAACATTGTTAAAGTACTAAAGGAAAAAAAACTCAACCCTAAATTATACAGGCAGTGAACACACTTTTAAAAATATACATTAATACAAATTACTACAAAATTAGGAACTCTCTTCTCATTCAGATCTCTAATATAAAAAATATGGAGAGAAAGTCTGATGAATAAAAGGATGTGATATTAGATAGAAAACTGGTTATACAGAAAGGAGTGAATAGCGTTGTAAATTATGTGAATGGAAAATATATTAGAAAATATAAAGGACCATTTAAAAAGATGTTTAAATCTCTTTAAATGACAAATACTGCAAAAAAAAAAAAAAAAAAGAAAGACGTTTAATGATAGGAAGCAAGAACAAGTGGTTTTGTATATTATGAAGATAGGCACATTTACAAATATTAATACTTTACTAATAAGTCAGTCTTGAAGCCAGTTCCATCACCTCCAAGATTCTTTAGTCAGAAAGTTTTCATTCTTACTTAGCACATGCCAAAGCCTAGTGCACAGGAATGCCTCCTTGAACAATAAGCTGAGATTTGATCACCTGGCTTTAAAATTCCTTACTTTGTTATTATTACTAACTCTATGATTCTTAAGAAACAAATGCTCTGACTTTCCTGTAACATTAAAGACACTGGGGCCACTAGGCAGGTCTTAGTTAATTTAGGCTGTGATGACAAAATACCATATATTGCATAACATAAACAACAAACATTTATTTCCCATGATTCTGGTGGTTTGAACATCCAAGACTGGGTGTCAACCAAATCAGTATTGGGTTGGGGACACCCTTGACCTTACTTAGTAGGGGGTAAGGGGTAAGGGGAGGAGGCAGTATTTAGTCCCCTCCTCTTCTTTTAAGGGCACTAATCTCATCATGAGGATTCCACTCTTATGAGCTCATAATTACTCCTAATTACTTACCAAAATCCCTACCCCCCAAATTACTGACATTGACAATTAGGGCTTTAGCATTATGAATTTGGGGAGAACATAAACACTTAGTTCAAATGAAGGCATAAGATTTCCTCAATCAGACAATGGTGTATTCAAGCAAGAAGAAATTTTAGATAGGTGTTAGATTAATAGATAACAGAGAAATAGAAGTAGACACGTGAAAAATGCAACAAAAATAATTAAATATAAAACAGATTATTTACATTCCAGCATATAATAGACATTCAATAAGTGTTATTAATTGAAATAATGCCTGTCATAATATATAACACTATGGTTATTACATTCAAAAAAACATATTAGTGTTACTATCCTTTGCATATTTAAGAAATTATTAACATAACAGAGTAAAGCAAATTGATGGGAGGTGAGCATATATCTGCTAGTGTATTGCATCAACTATTTTCACTTAGATTATGTGCTCTTTTATTTACTCTTGTATAAAATATTTTGTGTATTATCAATAATTAACCTCTTATCTCTTGTGACTTTTGTTTAGGCATTTTTTATTACCGATTGTCCAGACTTAACACCATTGGCTCTCCAATTGGTGTATATTGACTTATCATATAACTATATCTCCTCCTTTCCCACACAAGTAAGTCCATTTTTGTTATTGTATGTATTGCAATCATTTCTCATTATGAGTAATTATAATAAAAACTAGACACGATGACTTGGTGTTACTATAAATATATTTTGTGTTGCATCTACGAAGACTTCTTTTCAGAAGTGTCAAAAGAACTGTACATTTTTGGAAGTTTTCATGATATAAGTCTCAAAATCTTTGAATGCTGCAGTCAGTTATGACTATATTCTTAAATCTGTTCTTAAAATTATGTATAAAGTCATTTACTCCTTAAATGCCAAATAAAACCTAAAATTAGCTTTCCCATGTGTTTCTCAAAAGCTTCATAAAAAATTAAACAGAAACTATATTGTTGTAACAAGTTTTAGTGATTATAGACTGAAATAGTAGCATATTTTGCTTTATAAAAACAGATAATCAGATTGTATGAGATAATTCAAAATAAATTATTATGTTATTAGTTTCCATAGTCATTGCCTTATGGGTCACTGAGTAATTGGTTATCTGGTGAACTGACTTCTAGTAAAAGGATGTTTCATTAATTGAATTTTTAGCAAATGAATTTGGGCTATATTTTATATGTAGTATAAAAAATAGCTTTCCCACAACTCTATAATATTTTTATTTTCACTAGAAGGATAATTTTTTCTTAACATGCACACCAGTTTTATTAATTTGACTAAGACAAATTGATAAGAATTCCCAAAGAACAATGGGACCATAGTTATTCATGTTAATTTTAGTCAAAGATGAGGCTTAAGTAGCTGACAAAGAATGTTCTATCAACTAAAAAATAATGTGTAAATAAAGGGAGGTCTTCAGATGTGAAATATAAAGTGACATTTAAAAGGTGATAGAAATTAATAAAACTTGTTATTAAAATGCAGTTATACAGATGACTGGATGAAAAAATGTGGTATATATACACAATGGACTATTACTCATCAATTAAAAATGACAAATTTGACAATTTTATAACAACATGAATGTACTTAGAAGAAATCGTATTAGCAGAAACAAGTCATAAAGAAAAAGAAACCAAATGGCTTCACTAATATATGGGATATAGTGAAAAATAAACAAAAGACTTGAGGAAAAGTCAAAACAAGCTAAGCACCAAAATGAAGTGCACAACTTTGAGCAGGAGGGAAAGGGAGGGAAAGATTGGGGGGTAGAGTAGGGGGGGAAACCCCTGGAATTACAATGTTGTGAAATTTATATATAAATAAAAATATATATAAAAAATAAAAATAAATAAAATGCAGTTATATTGTGTAGTTATGGGGGGAAATGCCAATAGGAATGGTAATAGCCAATTTTGGAAGGGATGTACTGGAGGGAGGATAATGAACAAAGGTATTAGCAAAGTATCCTTGTAATGAGTAGAGAACAAATGTAGTGATTGGAATTATTACAAGTTTCATGGAAAATTCAAGATGATGAAATCAGTCAGAGGATAGGTAAAAATAGAAGCAAGATAGTAAATAGCAAGCCCTTGTATATACACTTGGTTTTCTTCTCTCAGTTTCCTTCAAAGACATTCAATTATGTAGTTATAATTAATTATATATTGCTTTGTCTTAACTTATATGGATAAAATACATGTAAAATTATGATACAAGTAAAGGAGAGAGAACAGAGCCACTCAAGAACAGCACTTTTATATCTCACTGATATTTAGTGTAAATCAAAGGATTTCCAAATAGCCAATATCATGTTGAGAAGGAAAAACAAACTTGAAAACCTTATACTTTCAGAATTATGAAAAGCTTATACTTTCTGATCATAAGAATTAGCCTGCACTGTTTTACCAATTTTAGGTTTTTATAAAAATTAAAAAGTTCAATTTGCTAGAGAGAGCTAATGTGTACCTCATAAAGACTCACTAGAGAGCAAAAAAAATATATTAATCATGCAAAGATGACAGATTTAAATGGAATATTCTATTTTACACTTCATATGAAAGATCAGTGTAGATGAAATGATTATGATGCCAGAGTAAAGCAATCTGGCTCTGACACTCCACAGATTACTAAGGTTAATTACTTATTTTTCTGACTCTGCAGATATCTCCTTCCTCTTTGATTGTTTGCATAACTGCCTATTATGAAAACATGAACTTGATCAGAACAGGATGAATTTCTCATTTAGATAAGGATTATTCATGAGTCAAGAATATATAAGTATAGTAGTTGCATTAACTTACTATATTATATATATATATATAAAATAATGCTGACCAGTGATTACCAAAGTCAATTGTTGAATTAAATAATAAAACCAATTAAGGTTACTGCACTAATTTTACTATGCTAGTTCAAAGGACTTATAAAGTGTAACAAAAAGGTTTTTTTTTTTTTGTTAAAAGGTATTTTTTGTTACTTTATTATTCTGTTTGTGTTATTTATCTTTTCTGTTTCAGGTACTATGTGTTAAACATTTACAAGTACTGATCCTGAGAAATAATCCTATCAAAGAAATCCCTTCTACAATTGAACAACTTAGGTTCCTTAGAATTTTTAACATAGCCTTTAATCTTATCACTACTTTTCCTCTTGGGTAAGAGTCATTGTCTAGAATTATAAACATAGAATATACAGTTCATTATTTAGAAATGCATCAATTCTCTTTCGAAAACAGAAATTTTTAGGCAGTTAATAATTATTATTCTGTCCTAGTTAGTGTATTTGTTTTTTATTGTGTTTTAAATAATCGTATCGGCTACATAGGTTGCAATTAACATACGGCTAGTGAATACATAAGCAGAGATTCATAATCTCGACCTGGAGTAAGTGAACACAAATCATAAAAAGATTCAGGTAAGAATTGTACACCTAACCCTTAACAGTCTTCTTAGATATAAAAAAAATTGAACTTTGAATTAAGAAATCTAGACTATGCTATTATAAATTACATTATAAGAGACTTCCTCCCACACATGGACAGCTAATTATTTAATCTGAAAAAAAATTAAACCAAAATCTTAATCCAAATGCCAAAGCAATTCAATTTGAATTTTAAAAAAATTGAATGTTGCTTACGGGTAAAAAAAGAACATAAACACTTAAATAGCTCAATATTTTGCAAAAGAAAATTCTCATGGTAATTAAGGAAGGACAATGAAGTACAAAGTTCATCTGTAAAGTTGTTCATCCAACATTGTCAGTAATTATCAAACAAATTGTATGTTTATACACTATAGAACTAACTACTCAGTCATTTAAGAGTAAAAATAAAATTTTGCTAAAATGATACTGTTTCTGATATCATTCACACATATACTTAATCACTGGCATAAGGCACACATATAGTTGTCACACATTATACACAAGGAAAAACATATATCCTAAATGAGAGGAATTTCTCAGATGACCTTTTTAGGTGAGACTTTCTTCACTCTAAACATTTTAAACCAGTCATGATGGGAAAATGAATAATTTTTAGGAACTTAATTGTAATTATACTATTTATAGTAAAAGGAAGTTTATCTAAATTCTAAGATCTTAGAAAAATTTAATTCCTACTTCTCCCTATTTGCTCATGTATTTAATTCTTTATGTCCAGTAAAATAGTCATTTTTACAATAAATTTTCTTTTTCCAATCAAGGTTGTTGTCCTTGTCCTATCTTGAGAAACTTGATGTTTCATACAATGATATTACTTATATTCCAAATGAAATCCAGAAACTCAGGTATTTTGCAAGTAGTAAGTACGTATAAAATGATATATTCTTAAGACTGTATCTGGTGATGGTTGTGATGGAGTAAATTTATATGAGGCATGAAGATTAGCAAAATATAATTTGAATGGTTGGCATATAATATTTTAAGACACACATTTCCAATAAATGTTTGTTGAATTTATTTATTTAAAAGGAAACTGTGATTACCTCATAGAATGACAAGCTATTTTGTCCATTTTACCTTGCATGGTTTTATTTGTTTTTATTAGGAAATACTTTCACAAAAAATACAAAGTAATACAAATGGTATACTCTGTTCTTTCTCATATTAATGTTGAAAAAAATCTCTGGAGTTCATGTTTGTTCTTTTATGTCAGTACTATATTATTTTGATTGTAATCTTAGAGCAATTATTAATATTTAGTAAGATTGTTTTAAAAAATAGTCTCTTATTTATCCTTTTTGGATTGTGATCTACAGAACATTTAATCTAATTCTACTGCCAAAAACATAAGCACAAAATTGGGACTTTTTTTGGAATTGCACTAAAAATACATATGGAAATTAAAGAATTAACATTTCTGATAATCTTTTCATCCAAAATGTATAGTTTTTATTTTTTTAGTTCTTATTTACTGCATAAGAATATATGACCCCTTTTGTGTAAGATTTTTATCTCATTAACCCTTTCTGAGTATTTTTTCCATTATTAACTACCACCAGTAAAAACAAGAGAAACTGTTTCTTTAATTAAAATTAAGTCAAGTAACCAAATATTATTAGTTCTGAAGAGATTTACTAAATTTTGTATAGTTTTCTAGAAGCATAATCATTATTAAAATGAGATAATTTTACCTTTGTTTTTCCAATATTTTATAGCAATTGTTTAATATCTTCTATATATAATACTGGCAATTCAGCATTTTCACACTTGCTATGACTAATATATTTGATTTTTGCCTTCCACTTTATTTTGTATTGACTATTCATATTCTCCTTTTCTTATTTCCTTTTTATTTATTTTTGGAAGGGGAAGGTGACCTTTTTTTGATAGTATTTATTCTCTTTTTTTCTGCCTTGCTAATTTTGGAACTCTACTGTACTTTGTTTCAGTCTATTGATAACTATTTCCCCCCTCCAAAATTCATACACAAACACATTTTCTTTAATATTTAGGGAAGGAAGATAAAATCTACTCTTCTCACTGTATCTTCATTGTCTCCCCACTGCTGCCTTCCACTAATCATTAAGACTTTGGGAATACTTTCTTTTTCTACTTTCCCTCTGAATATATTTGCTTCTTATCCAAACGTGGGGTTTGCTAAGATAGCTTAAAAACTTTTATTTCAGATTCTCATTAGTTTCATTTATGTTATCTCTTTTGTAATTTAAAGAATATTTGCCTCTGAGACCTCACAAGTATTTCAGTTATCTTCATTTATATTTAACTTTATATAAAAATAAATGCTTCCCATTTATTTATTGTTTAATAAATAAATTAAACTGCTTCCCCTTTATTTATTGTTTACTGACCTCTTTCTTTTTTTATGATACTGTGATATTTATTTATTTATAAATGCATTAAGTAACAATACCGAGTAATAGAATTGCCAGCTACAATAATTTAAAAGTAATAATCAGCATAACTAGATTTTGAGATACTTGTAATAATTACAGTGAGATAACATTATCTGTGGTGTTAATGGTGATAAAGTCACAGAATTTGCTCATACCACTTTGGTTTGTTGACAATATTCTCATTTGAAAAATACATTAAAGTTCAGTTGGTAAAACTAAGAATGTCATGTCTGTCTAACAAGTTTCCAGTCACCCTTTGGATTCTACCTATTCTCCTCTGGGAATCTACAGCTGCAGGTTAAACAATCTACCCTAAGAGAAAATACAATGATCCCCTAGATCCAGGGTGAGATATTACTGCCCCTCTTTAATCCCATCTCAAAAGATGTCTCTTTTGACTCATTGACTGTTCAGATTTTTTTCTTACGCATTTTCTTCAAATGAAGTATGTTAGGTAATTTTTTTCTCTTAATCTTTAGCCCTAACAGGTAAATGATAACTGGTATGGGTAGACAACCTTTCATTGTACCCCTTTTCACAAGTAGTCTCCATCATGATAAACTTCTCTAGCTTCCTGTATTATAGATGAGGTTCTCTTTTTAATTAATTAATTTATATATATATAAATTTCACATCTTTGGGATCTCCAGTTTTCACCCCCCACCCTCCCTGACTGTTCCCACACTGTCCCCTCCCCCCAATTTGTGTACTTTAATTTGGTTATTAACTTGTTTTGACTTTTTCTTCATGGTTCTGTTTATCTTTCCCATGTCCATATATAATAGTAAAACCATTTGGTTTCTCTTTTACTTTTTCACTTGTTTCTGCTATTATGATTTCTTCCAAATCCATCTATGTTATAAAATCATCCAATTTGTCATTTTTAGTTGATGAGTAATATTCCATTGTGTATATATACCACATCTTTTTCATCCATTCATCTGTTCTGGGACATTTTAGTTGCCTCCATTATAAATAGCTGCAATTATAAATAGTGCTGCAATAAACATCCAAGCACAGGTGTCCCTTTGCACAAGCATTGAGGTCTCCTTTGGGTAGACTCCCAAGAGAGCAATTACTGGGTCAAATGGTAGATCCTTTTTCACTAATTTGAGGGCCCTCCACACAGCTTTCCATAATGGCTGGACGAGTTTACATTCCTACCAGCAGTGTAAGAGTGTTCCCTTCTCTCCATATTCCTGCTAGCACTTGTCGTTGCCTGTTTTTTGGATGTGGGCCATTCTTACTGATGCAAGGTGGTATCTCATTGTGGTTTTGATTTGCATTTCCCTGATTGCTAGTGATGCTGAACATGTTTTCATGTACCTGTTGGCCATTTGTATTTCCTCTTTGGAGAAGTGTCTTTTTAATTCCTCTCCCCATTTTTAAATGGGTTTTTTACTTTAAGTTGTGTGAGTTCTTTGTGTCTCTGTTATCAGACTCATCACTTGTATAGAGGGCAAAATTTTTTCCCATTTGGTTGGATTTCTTTTTGTTTTATCTATTGTCTCTTTTGCTGTACAAAAGCTTTTTAGTTAATGTAGTCCCAGCTGTTTATGTTTTCCATCATTTTTTTACCTGCTATAGATGTATCCAGAAATGAATTTCTGAATTGTAGCTCATGGAGGGTTTTGCCCACATTTTCCTCTATGTATATTATGGTTTTTGGTCTTACATGCAAGTCTTTTATCCATTTTTGAGTTAATTTTTGTACATGGTGTGAGGGAGCTGTCTTGGTCCATTTTTTTTGCATGTTTTGGACCAGTTTTTCTAGCACCATTTATTAAAGAGGCTGTCCTTGTTCCAGTGTAAGTTTTTCACTCCTTTGTCGAAGATTAGCTGACTATACATGTATGGTTTTATTTCTGGGCACTCAGTTCTGTTCCATTGGTCTGATTGGTTTTTGTACCACTACCAAGCTGTTTTAATTACTATGACTTTGTAGTATGGTTTGAAATCTGGATTTGTAATATCTCTGGTCTCCATTTTTTTGGTCAGGAGATTTTTTGTATTCAAGGTCTTTTGTTATTCCATATGAATTTCTGTAATTTTTGTTCTGACTGTTTAAAGAATGTCATTGGGATTTTTATATTGAATGCATTGAATCTGTAGATTGCTTTTGGTAGGATGGCCATTTTGATGATGTTAATGCTTCCAATCCATGAGCAAGAAATGTCTTTCCATTTCTTATGTCTTCTGCTATCTCTTTTAGCACCATTTCAAAGTTTTCTTTGTATAGTTATTTCACATGTTTTGTTAGGTTTATTCCCAAGTATTTAATTTTTTTTTTTTTGGTGCGATGGTAAAAGGGATGGTTTTTCTGATTTCTTCATCTATTTGGCTTTTGGCATATAGAAAAGCGTCTGTGTATTGATTTTGTATCGGGCTACCTTACTGAACTGGTTTATTATTTCAAGTAGTTTTTCTGTGGATTTATTTTGGTTATCTATATAGAGAATCATGTCATCTGCATATAATAATAGATTCAGTTCCTCTCTTCCTATTTGTATCACTTTTATATCTTTCTCTTACCTTATTGCCCTAGCTAAAACTTCCAGTACAATGTCAAAAAGTAGTGGGGAGAGTGGACATCCTTGCCTTATTCAAGATCTTAATTGAAATGATTTTAGTTTTTTCCCATTAAGGATGATGTTTGCTGTAGGCTCGTCATAGATGGCTTTTATTATATTGAGGTATGTTCTTTTAATCCACAATTTTCAAGGGCTTTTATCATGAATGGATGCTGGACTGTGTTGAATGTTTTCTCTGCATCTATTGATATGATTGTGTGGGTTTTGTTTTTCTCTTTGTTGATGTGGTGTATTATGCTAATTGATTTCCCAAAATTGAACCATCCTTGTGCCCCTGGGATAAGTCCCACTTGGTTATGGTGAATAATGCTTTTTATGCATTGTTGGCTTCAATTTGCCAGGATTTTGTTTAAAATTTTTACATCCGTGTTCATTAGGGAAATTGGTCTATAGTTTTCTTTCTTGGTGCTGGCCTTACTTGGTTTTGGTATGAGTGTGATATTTGCTTTATAGAATGTGTTTGGCAGTTTTCCTTCTTTCTCAATTTTTGGGAAAAGTTTTAGTAGTGCAGGCGTTATTTCATCTTTGTGTCCAGTAGAATTCATCTGGTCTTGGCCTCGTTTTTAAGTAGAGTTTTGATGACCACTTCTAGTTTGCTATTTGTGATTGGTTTATTTAAGTTCTCTATATCTTCTTTGTTCAATTTTGTATAGTTGTATCTTTCTAAGAATCTGTGCATCTCATCCAGGTTGTTGTATTTATTTCCATATAGTTGTTCATAGTAATCTCTTATTATCTTTTGGATTTCTTTTGTGTCTGTTGTAATTTCTCCTCTCTCACTTGTGATCCTGTTTATTGTAATTTTCTCCTTTCCTTTGTAAGCTTTGCAAGGGGTTTATCAAGTTTATTTATTTTTTTCAAAGAACCAGCTTTTGGTTTTGTTGATCTTCTGGATAGTCTTTTTGGTTTCTAGATTATTTATTTCTTCTTTTATTTTTACTATTTCTTGTCTTCTGCTGGGTTTTGGTTTTTGTTGTTGTTGTTACTCTTTTTCTAATTTTTTTATTTGGGAGATAAGGCTATTTCTTTGGCTATTTTCTTGGTTTTTGATATGGGTCTGTATTACTATGAACCTTCCTCTTAGATATGTGTTTGCTGCATCCCAGACATTTTGGAATGCTGTGTCTTTGTCATTTGTTTCAAAGTAGGTTTTAATTTCTTCTTTAATTTCTTCAATTACCCATTCTTCATTAGTAGCATGTTGTTTAGTCTCTAGACAAGGTTCTTTATTCCAATTTCATTTCATTTTAAAGTGTTTCTTATCTTTATATGAAGAGACTACAATTTTCTCTTAATCTTTGATATCCAGGAACTTTTATGAAATCATTCTTAAGAGTGTATCTTTTTCAAAGATGTGGTATATATACACAATGGAATATTACTCATCAATTAAAAATGGCAAATTTGATGATTTTATGATGACATGGATGTACTTAGAAGAAATCATATTACCAGAAACAAGTCAAAAAGAAAAAGACAGAAACCAAATGGCTTCATTAATGTATGGGATATAGAAAAAAAATAAACAAAAACCAAGAGGAAAAGTCAAAACAAGCTAACCACCAAACTGAAGCACACAACTTGGGGCAGGGTGGAAAAGGGGTAATGGTGGGGAGGGTGAATCCCTGGGATTACAAAGATGTGAAATTTATATATAAATAAATTAAAAAAAATAAAGATTATCAGAAATAAAATAATTGGGATGAACTATTTAAATTTTTCATTCATATTTAAAGTTGATAAACTCTGTAAACCATATGTCAAATGTTTTCAAAAAGAAAATATTAAAATGATTCCTTTAATTTTAGAAGTCTTTGAATTTTATGATTCATCAATCTTGTGTTTGTATGATTAACTGTGTTCAAGAGATAACAAACAAAACTTTTAAGAAAGATTTCTAAAATTTGGAAAGAAAAAAATCCTAACTCTATCCAAGAGAATCTTAAAAAATAAAACAAGAACAAAAACATTTCTAGAATATAAAATATCTATAAAATATCCACACAAATAAAATATAGTTCAAAATATTAAAACCAAACAAAACAAACAAAAAAGTGTGTCTTTTTCAAATTTGATACATTTGTGATAACATGGATGAACCTAGAAGGAATCATGTTGTTAGCAGAAATAAGCCAGAAAGACTAAACATCAACTTAACC
>PVHY01012245.1:0-45132 GCA_004024945.1 Uropsilus gracilis | reverse complement strand
ATGGCAGGCGGGTAAAGCGTACCCCGAGTGACCAGGCTGGGCGGAAGCCCCCTGGAAGAGTGAGCTGGAGGTGACAAGGAGCCATGGTGGCTGGCAGAAGTGTGGCCAGCGTGGAGAGTGTGGCGTTGTAGCAAGGTGCTATGGCAAGCTGGTACCTAGAGACGGCCAGCGATTTGGAGGGCTGAATTCTGCATCAGCCATCGTGGATGACGTTTGAAGCACCTGGGAGAAGTCGAGCAGCGTGGGACACCGGAGAGAAAAGAAAGGAAAGAGAAGACGCCGGCGAAAGGACTGGACTTTGCCAAAGTGCCTTCCTCTGAGGTTCAGAGGGGCAAAGGATCCGTCATTGGACTGTGCCTTGGGGACCTTTGGGTCTGAGAATGGTGACTGGGGTAAGATAACTGCTACGTGTGACTTTCACGATGTTTTGTTCTCCCTGTTCAGCTCCCTTGTTAATAAAACCCTGTTGTTAATTGGTATTTGGAGTGGCAACTGCTAGGCGCAGGTGAAACGGACCTTGGGGTTTGCAATTTGGAGGCTTTTGCCTCGTGCTTCGACCCGGTATCAGTAGGGGAAGTGCCATCATGGTGGGCGGGTGGGAGACCTGCTGTCTGAGGAAAGATCAGCCAGAGAGATGGCAGAGTGGGGGCACAGTTGTGCTTCAGTTACTGAATTTCACTTTGTATTTTCACCTGAGAAGCAAAACCAAGACTGTGCTCACAGAATTCCAGAATGTCGGAGCAGAGAGGAGGAGCTCATGGGAGTTCTTGTTTCTGACCCTCTTATGCAATTGAATTATTCTAGAACTAGGGAGTTCCTTTCCTGAAACTTTCCTTAAGTTCCATATCCAGGACATACCCATGTCCATTTGACACCTTCTGAAGTTAAATCCAAGAGGGAAAATGTTTCCCCTCCTTCTCTTCTCCTGGTGAAATCCAAATGAAACTGGGCGCCGCTCCTCCATCCTTTGGTTGCGGCAGTTAAATGCTGGAGGAAGCAGCTGGGAGAGGATTTGCTCGAGGAGACCACATGAAGCTGAGAGATCAGAGTTTTTCATACCTGGAGAAGGACACGGGAGTAAAGCCTTCCTGAGAGGAGAGAAGAGAATGGCAGGTGTGTAAAGAGTAGCCTGAGTGACCAGGCTGGGCAGAAGCCCCCTGGAAGAGTGAGCTGGTGGTGGTGGTGAGAGTCATGGTGGCCAGCAGAAGAGTGGCCAGGGTGGAGAGTGTGATGCCACAGCAAGGCAGCCTGGAAAGCTGGTACCTGAAGATGGCCAGGAATTTGAAAAGCTGATTTGTGTATCAGCAATTGTGGAAAAAGTTTGAAGCACCTTGAAGAAGCAGAGCAGCTCCAGATTCTGGAGAGAAGAAGAAAAGAGAAGACACCAGAGAAAGACTGGACTTTGCAGAATGCCAACCTCTGAGATTTGGAGGGGCAAAGGGGCACCATCTTGGACTGTGTCTTTGGGGCCTTTGGGAAGGAGAATGGTGACTGGGGTAAGATAACTGCCACTTGTGGCTTTAAAGATTTTTCATTTTCCCTGTTGAACTCCCTTGTTAATAAGATCCATTGTTAAACTGCATTTTGAGTGGTAACTGCTACACGCGAGTGATACGGACCTGAGGCTTGTAAGTAGGAGGCTTTCCTTCTTTTCCTCCCGATTTCACAAAGAGGGAAGAATGAAGAGGCATATGCGTACATATTATTGATGATTCCTGATGTATAGTACATCATTAGCAATCGTTCCCCTCTCCCCCAGCCCTCCTCTTCAACTCCTTAGTTCTGAAATTCCTATCAGTTACCAGCTCTCACATCACCTTTGCATTCTTATCAGCCTTGAGCAAAGAAGAGATAAACACAGTATCTTCAAATCAAACAGGCAGTTGAAGTGTGATGAATCTTTACTTCCTAATTTAGGCTGAAACCACACGGTGGGCCCCCCTTATAACCAGCAATGAGAAAGGGGGAACCAGAGAAGCACCGGCCATGGGCTGAAACCATGTGCTGGGACTTGGGAGGCCGCTGCCGGCCCGGGCTCCCCAGGCCCTCCCCTCTGACCTACTTTCCGGGCCATCAGTGAGAAGAGAGAAGCTATAGGGAGTTGTTTTCACACAGGACCTGATAGTATCTGATCTGCTCCCACAGATAGGCAACGCAGGTTGCAGCTGTCAGTCACTGTGCAGGAAGGAGGTCAAGGTGGTAATTGATTGAAACAATAGTTTGCAGTTCATCAAGGAATGCCTGTGTCTGGGTCTGCGCTGAAAGGCAGACCATCACTGTAATAAGAAACTATTAATCACCAGTTTTTAACCCACCGGCATTCTGCCCAGGGACAAGTGAGGAGGGCAAGAAGAGTGATAATAAGGGAACCTAAGACATGATTTTTAATCCCTGAAGAATACTGCTGGTGGTGACAGAAAACACTGTTTTTAATCATCCGCTGCTGTGCATCGGAGATGCTGCTGGAGCTGCGAGCAGTCAAGCTGCTCTGCTCTGGGCCCTTTGGAAACTGCTGGATCCCATTTGCAGAAAGAATAGAGCCTTGGCTTTTTGGTTTATTTTCCGGAGTAAAATATTAATCCACATGATGAGTCGTTGAGCCAGATCCATCAGACAACTTAATGCTCTCCATTGTCTGGAAGCCCAAGAGCACGTTTGTCAAGATGTTAATCATCCTGATTTTTTTCACATGCATTTTATGTTGGATGCATGCTGTTTGTAATTCTCTTAATGGCTTTTAGTTTTTCTTCACTGTCCTTGAGTCTTGACTTTTTTCATTATTTAACTAGTTTTACCAATCCTTTAAGATGAATCACACTTTTTTCCAAATCTTCCAAATTCAAGACTTTTTTTTGAAAGGAAAGATTTATCTTCTCATGGAGGTTGGCAAGGTTACTATTCAGTGAGAGAAGAAGGAGGTTGGGCTTAATTTTTAAAATCAGTGTCTACCAACATGAGAAGTCAGGTACATAGCAATTATCTTTTTTTTTTTTTTTTTTTGAGACTAGGTTTCACTATTTTTGCCTGTGGAACTGCAGGCTCACATTGCCTGGGGTACCACAGACTCAAGCAACAGCTTCTCAGGTAGCTGGGATTACAGGCACGTACCACCATGCCCAGCTATATTTTTGGGACTAGGTCTCGCTTTGTGCCCCCGGTGGGACTTGAACTGCAATCCCTGGCCCTGGTCACGGCTTCCTAGGCTGCCGCTTACAGGCATGCACCTCCATGCCTGGTGCAGTTATCTTTAGTAGAATTTGATAAAGTTTTATACATCCATGTGTGTAGCCACCATTCATCCAATGGGGAGTCTTTCTAGGACCCAGGACTGCTATTTTCTGTCCCTTCATTGTAAATATTCCACCTGGAAACAGTCACATTCTCATATCATCACCAATGAGAGTTTCCTATGTTAGGAATTTTATGTAAATGCCATATGCATTTTTTTGTTAGTATCAGGTTTTTTTGCTTGATCTAATTTTTTTTGATTCATTTATGTTAGGTGTGCACCAGTGGTTGGTTATTTTTTTAACTGCTAAGGAGTTGTCCTTTATTCGACCACATCACATTTTATGTCTCCATTGTTCTGCAGTTGACTATTTGAGTTGTTTCCAATGTCCGATAATCGTGAACTAAACCTGTTATAAATAATCATCCTGTTTGTGGGTATGTATGTGTACATATGCAATAATTTGTATTGGGATAAATTACAAGTGCAATTAGTAATTTCCAAGGTTGCTTTATATTTAGAGTTAATAGATGTAACCAAATAATTATCTAGTGTGTTTGCACCAAATTATATTCCTAATTCTGAGTATACTACATTCTCACTGAAATTTGGCACTACAATGTTTGATTTTTGTTAAGTCTAGTTTATTTTCTTGGCCAAGTGTTGACATCTTTTCATTTTATATTGGAAACCTGGACATCCAGTTTTACAAAGTGCCCATTCAAAGATCTTGCCTTTTTTAAAAATGAAATTATTTGACTTTTTCTTACTGGGAAAGTCATTTGAACATATCCTTAATCAAAGAAATCATTCAAAACGTATTTATGCACAGGAAAAGATGTTCTTTTCTTGAATCAACCTCAAAAAACAAAGGTTTGTCTCAAAGAGGTTTGGCCACAGATTCCTTTAGCTCTTGTTCTCTATTCACCAGCAAAGGGGCTGAGGTCTCTTCTGAGCTGAAACTATGGCTGGGCATGACATGGACAAGGCAGACCCTGCCTATGCCTGACTTCTAGAAGGTTCACCTGGCTCTCCTCCATGCTACTGAGACAGTAGCTTCCTCATAAGTTGACCTGGGGTTTTCCTGGCATTTGGGACTATTGCAAATTATGACGTCAACTCGCCATTTTCAACAATCAGTGTTCTGCTTTTCTTCACTCTAGAGAGTTTCTTCTATAATCAGGCAGTGAAAACACTATTATTTTAACAGTTGACACCAGCATCCTTTTGTTTGAAAGAAATAGTTTCAAGTGGTTGGTATAGAGGGCGCTGTAGTTTTGACAAGAGCGAAAATGAAGGAGTTTTACAGAAGACCTAGAGAGGAGCTGCTTGGCTCTGGGCAGGGAGAAGAGGCACAGTGAAGGCTGCATAACCCCCTGGGGTGTTGCCAAATGCTTTAAGATGATATCCTCGGATTGCATTTAAAAATGCTGATGTGGGCGATTGTGTTACTGCCTGTGACTTCCTGTGGGAGAATCTATATCCCCACACTCTCAGAACTCAGGGTTGGCCACGTGACTCTCTTGGGTCAATAAATACTGAGTGAAATTGATGTGTGTCATTTTCTGAGCAAAAGCTTGACGAGTCAGTGAGTGATTCCCTCTTCTGTGATGGCTGGCCACGTTCCAGATGGCAAATGCTCTGTCAGCCACGGTTCACAGGGAGAAAGTGGGCGCAGAGCCAGAGCCAACTGAATGGAATTGTTGGGTAGAAAGACAGTAAGACCTTGTGATAGCAGTCTAACTAAGCTTGGGGGTCATTTGTTAATTTAACCTTACCTGATTGATTCAGTTCAGCTGTATTTTATAAGCTCTCCTTGCTGCCCTATGCTTCCAAACAAGCAAATCTCTAGCAAATTCTGTTTTGCTTACAAGTATTTTGCATGACTAATTTTTGCTGTTGAGTCAAGGGAGGAAATAGATTTTAGATTGGGGAGATGACCCATCTGAAACAGAAGAAAAAGGGTGAGATAGAGAATACTACACCCACAGGATCCACAGAAGTAGGAGGGGGTGTTTTGGTGTTCCCAGGTAGAAGAAGGGGAAGGGGGCATCAATTTTGATAAGATACTCAAAAGGCAGGGATTCTACCTCATATCCACCTTGATGCAACTAACATCTGAGATGTGACCCATTGATACTGTCTGTCATCTCCACATCAGGTTCTTTTCATTTGCTAGGCTCTTTTGGGGAGGTTAGAAATGATCAAAATCTTGAATGTGGGGAGTGATCACCACTTGATGCTTAAGATAAGAGATGGCTGGACCTAGTTAGCAGAAGCCTGAGGTCTCTGTGCCATTGGGTGATATGGGAGATTTATGAAAAGGCTTCATACTTCCTAGGCCATTACATTTTCATTTGGAAAAAAGGGAGTTTACTATTTCCTGACCTTTGACTATTTCCTCCACTAAAATCATTCCTATCTGGGAGGAAATTTCAACCCTGTTGTGGAATCTTTCTTTGCAGCCACGGTGGGGGTTGTGGAACTGGGAGAAGATGCGTTTGATGATGCTACCCAGATGTCATTGAAGCTCTGTTTTTGTGAAAACATTCTTTTGTGCTAGAAAACATTAGGGGAAGTGATGGGTGTGTGTTTTTTTATCATCACCATTTAGAGTCATGTCCCTAAAACTTGATAGGTGAGCAAGCTCCCTTGTGGATGACAGAACCTCTGGAGCAAGTGGGTCTTCTTTTTTGGTCTGTGATGTAATTAGTGCTGGAGAGTAGCAGTCCTTGAAGGTGACCACTGGCTTAGTGGAGGAAGATGGGATCAGGTATCACTCTATTTCATCGGGCTTTGTATCATTTAAAGTGCAGGGGTTCATGTGTTCCAAGAGAGAATACAGCAGAGGTCTCAGCTGCCTGGCTGCAGAAAGGGGCTGCCATGAATGCTGGGGTGTTTGATTTCTCTTTCTCAGACCAAGGTGCCAGCAGTGCCCAGTGAGAGTCACCCGTAGAGGGGGTGAGTTGCCCAGCCACCTCGTTGACTCTCACTGGTCCTTCTCCATCTGTGGTTCCTCTAAGCTCCAGACTCAGCTCCCCAGCTGCTCACTTAAATCTCTTTGGACTTGAATAGGCATCAAACTCAACTCGCCCCAGATGGAACTTGATTCCCACTGTGCTCCCTACCCAATCTGTAATCTCTATGTTCCTGTCTTTCCAGTCTCCCTCAGTAGGTGATTTCAGCTGACAGCTACTTTTTTCAGGAAAAAAAAAAAAATCACATATCTCTCTCACTCTCTCTTTTTTTGCATCCTTTTCGACTATCTGTTCATTCTATTTCAGAAACAGGCCCTACTGCTGCATCCACGTTACAGGCCCAAACACCACTCTCTCTTGCTTTAAACTGATGGGCTCACCTTGAACTTTGTATCCTTGCTTCAACGTTTATCATCAAGCCATCCATTTCCCGCACAGCAACCAGAGAGTTCTTTCAACCCTTTCAATTGTGCCACTTTTCCTTTTTGTTTTTTATTTTTTTTAGAGATACCATTGCTTCTCTCCTCTATACCAGGCCTACCAAGGCTTCACTTGACCTGACTCCAGACCACAACCCTACCTGTACCTTGTTCCCATCTCCACTTGCTCCTGACATTCTTGTCACATAGGCTTTCCTGAGGAGGTGGGCTCTTTCTGCCCAGGGCCATTGCTCGGCGCTCTCTCTGGAACACTCCTTCCAGACTTCCTTCACATCCATTGGACCACCCTGAGGTCTTGGTGGGACCAAGTCAAGATGATTGATTGGTGGGACCAAGTCAAGATGATGCTCAGCAAGATGCCAATGAGTACTCGCTCTGCACCTGAACTTTTGGGGAAAAGAAATGACGGTGTTAGGTGTTAGGTTCCCATCTGTTTCCTCACTTTACCCAGGGCTCAACTTCACTTCCCCACATCTGGGGGTCTCCAGGCTCTCACCTCTTCAGTCATACTCCCTGGTCTCATACAGCTTTGTTCCTCTGTAGAATTTGTAAATATTAAATGACATTTTTAAAAACTTGCTCAGCATAGACACTCTTCCTCCCCCCTGTAGCCCACCAGCCAGTGAGATACAAAGGGCAGGAACATCACCTAGCTTGCTGAACACTAACACCAGGTTAGAATAATGTTGGAGCATAATAGAAGTTTAATAAATTCTTCTGGGAAGAATAAATTACCTGGTTGTGAGGCACTATTTTCTTCTTGTTGACATCATGTGGCACTCTTACTCCATATACTTGAGGTCAGAGTAGCATCTGAAAGCAGCCTTAGTAGCAAAAGCATAAATGGCATCTCCTGTGCAGGGAACTGTTTAGAAGAAACTTTGAAGAGAGTTTAGACTTACTGAAATAGCAGGTAGGATAAACCAAAGAAGGCCCTCTGCAGTGACAATGGGTCTATCCAGAGAAACTGCCTCTTCTCCACGTTGGCAGACAAGAAAAGTTGGGACCAGGCTTCTGGCTTTGTTCTGTCACTTGTCAATTAAGAGGCACTATTTCCCGAGTGAGTCTCCATAGGAGAAAACTTGAATTATTACTAATGACACATTGTTTCACAATGAGAGTTGTTTTAGACACAGAAGAGCTTTCTTTCATAAAATTTGTTGTGAGCAGCAATGAGGGTCAATCTCAAAGGGACAAGACACATCTGGCTGCTGGGTCACCTTGGGGACTTGGTGGGACTCGATCTAGAAAATGCTCAGCGAGTGCTCACTCTGCATCTGGACTCCTGGGGGGTAGAACAAATGACCAGATTTGATGATGAGTCTAGTTTTGTGGTTTATTAATGGCAGCCTAGTCTTAGCCGCTAGTCTTAGCCCTGAACCGCTGGTCCTCAAAATCATGAAGGGGACTCCTTCAAGCATCAACACATCTGGGGCATTTGTCTGACCCTGGAGTGACAGCTAATATCTTGGGGCAATGCCCAGGTGACTCCGTCCTAGTCAGATGCAGGGGTGATTGGGTCTCTCCTGGATCACAACTGCTTAAAGACATGTGAATTCCCAGTTGCCATTGTTAATGCTTCAGATGAGAAAATACTTTTTTCCCCCTAGAGATGGTTTTTCTGAGTTTCCCTGCTTGTGATCGCTTTTCTTTATAGAACCAGGTTTTTTTTTTTTAAATGATTACACACACAGATTCTCTCTCTCTCACATCATTATATACCCCAAGATTCTTCCACTACTATGTCACCTGTGAACCATCATCTTAATCTCTTGTGCTCATTCCTCCCCCAATTTTGCCCTCCCTTTCTCCACCTACTTGTTGTGTGCTTCATAGAACTAGGGTTCTAGAAACCTTTGAACTTCTGAGGGGCTTGACTTCCTTGCTTCCTGTAGCACATAAGTTCCTTGAGATTCTAGAATGGCTTCTTGGTTGGTTGGCAGTTACTGCTTTGAACTCTGCCTCCTATCTGCCAGGGGAGGAGCTCACCTCTCACTGCTCTGAAGGTTTTGACTGTGATCAGGCAGCCATCACACCCAGAAGGAAAGGGGTGTCTGCAACACTCTCCTTTGGAAATTGACATCCTTGTCCCCTGCAGAGAAGTCTGGGTTGGATGCAAAGCCAAGGCCTGGCTCATCCCCCAGGATGGCTGATGAGGGACAGGCAGTCTCTCCAAGACCAGTTCCATTTCTATGGCAGGCTTTGAATAGAACTCATGCATGTGCGAAATACAAAAGGCTTTAATCTGAGAAGTGAGTGACAGACAGAGCAGCTCCCACCTCAGTTTTTACCAATGACATCCTGCTGCTGCAGCTTCAGGCTGCTGTTTCGGACACTGGATGGTGCCAAGAGTTCATTGTGATGACAACAGTGGCTGCGCTGACTTTGTGGATGCTGGATTCCCAGCAAGAGTTCGTGTGTATGTGTGTGTGTGTGTGTGTGTGTGTGTGTGTGTGTGTGGCAAGTGCAACAGATGCTGCATTGCAGAGGCTCTGCTCCAAGGTCGCAGAGAGCATACCCTCCAAGCCCTGAGGAGTCCCATCTGTGTGAGCTCCCTGTGTTCTGGGGTGCATTCGTAGATGCCCTCCTATTTTATTAGGTTCCTTGTCTGTCTGAAAAGGAGAAATCACCACATGTAGCACCAGCACAGATTTAGACCTCAGATGCAGCTGGACAAGCCTCACCCAATTTTATGTCTCCTGCCTGCAGGAGGGAGGCCTGCTAGGCTTCCCACCAGGGGCCATTGGGTGGATTCCAGCAGGAGAATGGAAGAATGGTCCCTGGAGAGGCCCTCTCCATACCTATTCAGACTTCACCCTAGGCACTTCTTTTTCTGGACCTCCAAAGTTACCTGGTGAATGCTCAAGTCTTGGTATAAATGTGCCAGGGATAATAATATATTTTCCAAGGATCTTGAATCCGAAGGTTATGCTCCTCTGCACCTAAGATCCAGCACCACTATAAGACACTTCTCAGCAGAGTTAACTGACCTCATCAGCATGACACTGAAGTGATGGCTCACTAGCCTGGCTTGGGCCAGAGACTCTTCTTGACCAAACTCCACACAGACTTCCTAAGTCTCTGCATGGTGAGGCTGAGTCCTGGGATCCTTCAGAACCCAGTTGTATCGAGACTTGTGCTGGATCTATGTAGCCAGAAGGTGTCTGGCGAAGCCAGTCTGGATATCTGATCACTCTGGATACCCGATTAAATTTCTAATTCTCTGCCCCCTTCGGAGAGAGTTGTGCTGGGTCAGTCTGGGAAGAATCCCCCCTGCCAGGGCTGATATCTTTGCAGGACCTTTTCAGAACCCTGTCACATATACCCCCTCAAGGAACTTGGGGAAGGCAGGTGCCTAATTGTTTTGCAAATGAAGTAACCACTCAGGAGTTATGTCACAGCTAATTTTCAATCCAGCCACTTCAGAGAGAGAGAGTACTATTAAGGTAAATCACTTGTCCTAGATTAGAATGGATGGATGAGAATGTTTTAACAGATTAAAAAATAAGAATCTAAAACCGAAACCAAAAACTGCAATGGTCTAGTCTGGGTGTTGCTACTCAGAAGCTTCTGGTACCCCAGTCATACTCAACTTCGTTCAGATTCATGCTGAAGTTGACTTTCTTGGGAAATGTCAATTTTTATTATTTATTTGACAAATAGACCACTCCTGACTTTTCGCTCTCACTCCCAGACACACAATTTCTTTGGGCTTAATCTTTATGTATATTCTCATATTGAATTTTAGAATCCAGTTGGTTTTATCTTCATAATATCATGAGATGAATCTATCTAAAAAATGCACTTGTGGTTTCTCATAGTCTACACTTGTGTCTGTCTTAAGTGGAACATCAGAGCAAATGCTGTGTGACGTGTGGTGAGTGGCCCTGAGGACGGGATGCCTTGCTGGCTTGTACACAGAAGAGCCTTGAGTTTTCATTGATTCCTCTTATGAGATATTGACAGACCTCTGAGCAGCGAGTGTCCCGAGGAAGGAGGAGCACATGAATGCTAGCTCCTCCAAACAGAGACCTCGTTACCACTCCTCTTATATTGATGTGCGTCTGCCAACCACTAAAACAGTAGAGAAATGCATGAAAATAAATAAAAGCTCTCTAGTATCTATTCCTCTTAGAGAACTATGGGAAACTATCTGGCAGATGTACTTTCAGCTTTTTTATGATGTGTAACAATACATTCATGTATTATATTTCTGTCAATAGCATTGGTGTTTTATGCATTAGCCCATCTCACAGATGAAGAAGACTAAATGAGATCATCTAATTGCTTAATATAGAACCTGGCCCATAACAGGTAATCAAGTTGCATTGCTCAATTGTTAAATTTAACAATATATCAGCAAATTTCTTAATCTTCATTTACATCTCTATATATCTATATACTTAGATATGAGTCCATATTTATGTCTGCACCTGTATCTATATCTGTATATTACTTTTTTAGAGTACATATAGCATTGCTTAGACGTACTATGATTTCTTTAACTAAGTCTATAGAGAGTTTGAATATTTTTTGGTATTTACTATTAAAAACAATGATGTAATGAACATATTCTTTGAATGTGAAGAACATACTCTATGAATGTGGACATGTCCACAGTATTCTGTTACTTCCTTAGGCAAACATTCCCCTAAACAGAAGTGCTAGGGCATTTCTGAGTTTGACACATCTGACCAGTTGTCATCTAGGAAAATTTGACCAAAATACAACTTCCATCAGCAGAGCATGTGGGTTCCTTCCCCCACCCCTGTGACATGCAAGGTATCATCCATCTTTGAAATCTTTTGCTGCAGGTTTTTTTTTTACTTAATATAATTCTACTCAAGCTTTAATATTTCCCCTTCAGAAGATAATACAATTAAAAGTATAAAAAAATAAAGTGAGCCATGGCAATAAATCTAAATATAATGTCAATTAGAGCCATGCAGAGTGAGCTTGAGATGAATCACAAAACGCTATTAGAAATATGCACAGATGAGACATTTTGAAAAACCTTTCATCAGATTAAACCACGGCAGCAGCAGGGAAATTGCGAAGACTCCCAGCAATGTGCAATGTGCAACAGGGCCTTTGCTATGATTCCACAGAACAGACAGGCAGGGGCTGAGCATTTAGAACAGTGACTAACTCAGAGAAGAGGAACTGCATGCTGTGTGCAAAATGTGCACGTTTATTTTCCTCATCTGCTCCTAATTATGGGACAGGTGTGTGTTCCTGATTGGTCCGTATGTCCATCCCTTTGTTCATCTCTCTTATCACCCATCTGTCTACTATTCAACAAACATTGCTGTGTTCACTGCTTATTGAATCCATTCTTGGTGTCGATTCCCTGGCGGATGTCCTTAGGGCTGTGTCTCTACCTCTCAGATATGTAGGTCTCTGTCCCCATTCTACAAACAAGGTCTGATCTCAGCAAGGCCAGTGACCATCAAACCCTGGGACCCACATCCTGTTATCTGAATATAACAGATAAGCAAAGGTGTTTATCTTTCCCAACCTCAAATTTCATTCCCAGGGACAGAGCTGATTTGCCTTCTTTGGGACTTGTTCCCATCAGAGAATAATCCCCTGGGGTCAGAGGATAGAGTATTTTTTTGGCACTTGGTCCATGTGTTTGTTCTCAGAAGGGTAGGCATTGTTTGACATGACTGGTAGCAAAAAGGGGATTGCTTGTCACCTTGGAGCAAAGTGAGCTGCCACTGCTTTCTATGGAAGGAGGTGGTGATAAGGAATCTGGAGAGCCTGATTCTCATGGGTGGCCTAGGGAGACCATAGGGAGTAACAGGAAGGGCAAAGATAGGAGTAGGACTGAAGGCAGAAGAAAACACATGTGTATTTGGGGAAATCATGAGTGATTTTACCAGGCTGGAAGAGATAATTTGTGGGGGGAAGAGTGAATTGCAGATAGGACAGGAAGTCAGGAACTGGATTATCAAAGGCTCCTGTGTGGCCAGCTCAGGAGATTGAATTCCCCCTTTTGGAAGAGTGAGAGGAGAGGGGTCCCTTTTGGAGGATGAACAGTAAGAAGGGATCTAGGATGGACTGAGGAGCAGGTTGGTGGCAAATGATATTTGGAAACTAGGATGGTCCAGGTGAGATCAAGCATGAGGAGCATTTTGATAGGGGTGTCAATCCTCCCCCCTCACCCCCCCCCCCCGGGTACCATTGTCTCTTGCTTTAGATTTGTTAATGTTACTAAGAGCTAGGTAGGATTTTAATTAACATACATGCCTGACAGGCTTCCTACCTCAGGAGTTCTCTTGGTGAGAAATAGGATATATAAAGAGAGTTGGAACAAAGAAAGGGATTTGGATTTGGGATTTAGATCAGCCATCTGTGGGATGGTTAGGGACTTTGCAGGATGAAGATGTAAGTCATGTGAGCTTGGTCATGTGGCCAAGGCCTGGGGCCTGCAGCCTTTGGCTAGCCCAGGCTAGAAGCATGTGTGTTAAAGGAAGTTAAGGAGTTTGCAGATTTGAACTCTGTGTTGGAATTTGTTTTGCTGAGTTTGACTTGTGTCTGGGAGAGGCCATGTGAAAGTCAGGCCTGAAAAGAAAGTGAACTTTGCTGGTTCCTGTACTATGGAGCTTCTTTCTACTACCTGGAAAGGACAAGGAAAAGACGGCATGGAAGAGTTGGAGCACGCTAAAGGAGCATGCCAAAGGAAGTTGTCTTCTAGCATCTGGAGATGAACTTTGGCTGATGTTGGTGAGATGATCAGGACTGAGAGACTGAGGATTTTTAGAGAATCTGGGGAAAGGACTTTGGACAATGTTGAGAAAAGTTTTGGACAATGTTAAAGTAATTGGAGTTTTACTTACATGTTTCCTTTTGTGGTAATTAGGAAATCACTTTGTTTAGTAATAAATCAGTCTGCACTCCAAGAGTCTTGCTTTGGCTTGGGATTTTGGTGAGAAGACTGGGGATGGTGGAAAGAACCCACAGAAGTTTAGAAGAGGGTAAATTGAGGCAAACTAGTCTAAAATTTAAACTGTGTTTCAAAGTTTTTCTTTTTTAGGCCTGAGAGAGGGGAAGAGAGCTGAGAGAAGCTGGTAGCTGATTTTTGCATACCGATAGTAGGTGAACAGTGAAAATGCTGATGAACTGTTTGGAGCCTGCTTCCTAGGAAAAATCAGGCATAGGTGGTTAAGTTCAAGTTAAAAAGTCTTTTTTTTCCTTTTCACTTGGTTTCAATTTGAGGCAGAGCATATCAGTGACCCTGAAAGTGGGGGACATTAGGCAGCAGAGCCAACTGGTGATGGGCATAAGAAGGTAGAGAGATGTGGAGGTTTCCGGAAGGAAAGTTAACATGGTTAAAGTAAAAAGAAATCTCCCATGTCATTTAGAAATTCCCACTGTTGGACTGGGCCAATGCCTTGATATCTATACAATTTCCAAGGGACTTTCTTTCTGATGTAGCTGTCTTTCTTCCCAGCACAGCCTGCTATAAAATTGAACATTTGTAGTCCCTGCCACACCTGCCCACTTCCCTCAGTACCAGGTCTGCCTTTGCTATGCCTGCTTGAGTTCATGCTCATCTCTAGTTTTTGGGGTCTGCTTTTTACTCAAAAGAACAGTGATTCCTGGTTAGTTTCTGAAGAAAGGATTTTCCATTCTCTTTGGCTGTGATTGCACAGCCATGATGGGATATATTAAGATTATAAGACAGTTATGGTGTCTGTAAAATCCTGGTGAAGGATCTTGGTGTCCATTAATCAGGGCAGCAAGTCTTCTTCTGGTTGATTATTAAGTGTAGACTTGGGACCAAGCCCTGTGTAATGACTTTGCATATTTTATGTCATTCATCATCAAACAGCCATAGAACAATGATTTGTTCATCAGGTAACAAATGTGCGATGAGTACCCAGGAAGTGTCAGGTCCTGTTCTCAGTCTTGAAAATAATGTAATGAATGTGGCATCAATAGTGTGTCCTTACAAAGACTACAATCTAACTGGGGAAACAGACCACAAATAAAGAAGTATATAGTTTTACACTATATAAAAAACTTTCTAAAACTTAATAAACTCACTAAATAGTTCATGCTTACATTCAATTCCAACCTGTTTAGCTAAGTTAAGTCTCTCATTCATCCTTCCTACTTTCCTTCACCCAGTTCCTTACATACAGACACCTGACCACAATATTGAGTAATGATGTCCGAGACATCAGAGAAGGTCTCTCTGAAAGGTAACCCTTAAGGGAAGACCTTACTAAACGAGGGGTTAGGTCATACTAGTATGAGGGGAAAAGGCACAAAAGATAGCATGTGCAAAGTTCCTGAGGCAGAAAAGAGCTCCCTTAATTGAAGGAGATCAGTGTGTGTGGAGCACACTAAGAAAAAGATGAGAGTTGGGGAGATGCAATTGGAAGACATGTAGGGCAGGTCCTGGACTTGGGATCATGCTCCAAATTCATGCTTTTTTTCTGCTTGTAGTAGGAGACCATAGGTGAGGGCTGAGCAGGGGAGAACACTGATTTGCAATTTACAAGTGTCAGCAATAGTTTGAATCTGTGAGCCGTGGGCAGATTGAGAGTAAGCATGAAAACAGAGAGAACTGCTAAGTAGTCTTACAGTTTTTCAAGCGTAAGATCCTAGGGGCATTTGTGTCTCCATTCAACAGATGAGCAAACTGTGTGGCTCATAGACTCTCTGATATTATCACAGTGTTTCCAGAGTGCCCTTAAAAGCTAGGCTTCCAAGAGATATGTCTTTGAATTAAACTAAAATGAAAGTATAAGTGACTTCTTAAGTGCAAAATGGCAATTAAGGGTTATCTTCCTGATTCAAAGTCTAGTCTGTTGGACCTTGAGGGCCAGCCCTTCTCCTCGGGGCTAAGGTGCCTTTCCATACAATGCAAGTAGATGAACATTTTCTCTTACTGATATAATTTTGATTGATACTATTTTGCTGATACTCTTAAAACTATTTGGTTGATACTACTATAAACATTAAGAACATATCCTCTTCCCCTGGTGTATGAACCATTGGCTAACTTATTGCTCCATTTTCAGATACTGGAATTATAACCCTTATTTATAGAAAAATAATTACAAGTATAATAACCAAGAGAAGGCCCCTATAAGAGTCTCAGAAACAACAACTAATCTCACCAAGGAAGAGATTCTCTAATTTGTAGTTAAAAAAAGGATTTAATATCTAATACTTAATATCCACTGTGTTTCAGATACTATCTGATTTGCAGGTTGTGTAGTTAATCCTGTCTGAGACTGTAAGCAGTATTATATTTCACCCAATTTATTGCTTATAAGAAATGTTAAGGCTGAATTTAAGTGATTTGCTGATGATCACAGATTTGAGCTTTGTGTGTGTTGGGGGGAGTTGCTTGGGATGACCTGCAGTCTAGCTTCCTGGAGTTTTTGGGGTTTCTGACTGCCCCCCACACCCATCTAGAAACAAATCCAGAACAAAAGCTACATCACAGCCTGTGTTGCCAGTGCCAGCACTGGAGGCTTAGGCCAAAGTGTGTGTTTTTCCAATGACTCAGAAACACTCTCCCTCTTCTTGGCATTGGTTTGAATTCAAATAATGGCGAATGAAATAGATGAGTTAAAAAAAATCACACCACAGGTAAAGAAGTTAGGTTTAAACAGGACACACACATGCGTGTGTGTACGTGTGTGTGTGGGGGGCATTTATAAAATTTTTATTTTCAGCTTTTCCTGTTGTGGACAAAGGCATTGAAAATATGGAGAGGAAAAAAATGCCCTTAGCAATAAAAAAATTGTTTACCTCTTTAATTTTTCCTCTCCCCCTTTATGGCCTCCTTCCACCCTGCTGAACTCATTTTATTTTCCAAATGAGCCTTTTTGTTGTGCTCCAGGTTTTTCGTTGTCTCTCTGATGGCTGGGCTCCTCTGAGGGAGTGGAAGCTTTGTTTGGAATCTTGGTTTAATAGTTGGATGGGCGAGAGCTTTTCTTTCTCATCTATCATTCATGCTTTGCTGCGATGAACTTTCTAAAGTGGGAAATAATATTGAGGTGGTAAACAAAAAAGAGAATCCCTGCAAGAGAATCCCACTCCCTGTGGCCCTCTGAGAGCACATGGACAGCACCTGGCTTCTGGGGCTGAGAAATAGAAAGAGAATTAACAACTTGACTTTGAAGGTTCAGCATTGCCTAGTGTGTGTGTGTGTGTGGGGGGGGGGGCAGTTGGACACCCAACTGACTGACACATTTGCTGCTCATGGCAAAGGGAGGTCTTGATGTTTGCAAAGAGAATGGTTGAAGGGTGTTCCTCACTGGAAGCTCCTGAGAAGAGGACAGGACAAGTTCTCAGGGAGAATTCCCAGCTACTCAGAGCTCTGTTCCTTGTCTATCAAATGAGAATGGTGGCATGTGATGGCATTTTTGAAAATTATTTATAAATGTAACCCTTTGGACAAATGTATTGGCACATTACAGTGCAGTCTTCTATTATTATAATTTAATATATCACTATTGTGATCATTACCATTGTTATTGAGTCATATTTCAAAAGTAAAATAGGGTTTTTTAAAGGGCATATCTGGTACCAGTGGGAACCTGGCAAAGGGTACTGTGGAGCTCTCAGAGTAAGTTTAGTATCTTGTCCTCTGTTCTGAGTTCAATAGGTTCTTCCATGTGTCTCTCACTGAGAAGCTTGAACGTCTGGCTCTTCAACTCATTCGATGATGGACTCATGCATTTATTCTTTTGTTAGAATGGCAGTCAATGGACAACACTGTCCTTGTTTGGGGATAAAGCACGTGGCCTCTTCCTCCAGAAGCTCACAGATCCTGGGGATGACAACCGAGACCATTGACATGTCTGTCTCCAGGAGGGTAATCAGCAGTGCTGAAGCGAATCGTCATGACCAGGGGAACACTCATGGAGGACACAGCACGGCCCTGGACCAGGTCTGCAAGAAGAACAAAATGATGGAGGTGTGAGGAGGATGGATGAAGAGCTGAACAGGCGGCTTTTCGAAGAAAAACCTTAAAATATCTTCTGTTTTTTTGGCCTTGATGTTGAACCAAATTGAGTTGCTTAGAAGAGAAAGTTTTTTTTTTTTTTTGATTTTTTTTTCACCCCCAGGTATTTGCAAGGTGCTGTGTAGCAGCTGAAGCATAGAAAATAGCTCTTCAGCTGATCAATTCTCTTTCATGCTGCCTGGTTAATAATTGCATTCATTCTTGAAGCTACTCATAAATATATTACCACTTCAGGCCCACTGTTTCAAAATACATAAATGAAAAATGATCAGTGCTTCCTTCTTCACTGTGCATATTTTAAGTTCCAACATTAATATCCTCATTTCTCTTTTTAAAGTGCCATGAGGAATATTGAAAATAATGGATCTTCTATTACTGATTTCAGAGAAACTGCAGAAACATACAAATAGTGAGACAGGAAAATTAAAAAAATAACAACACAGCCAAATGAAATAAACCATGGCCTCTTGTGAAATGTAATTTAATCTGAACCAGTACCAACATATTTGTTTCTATGAAAAAGAAAATCATGTACCTACCAGCCAGGACTAAAGTCACATTGGGACTAGGTGTCAAAGCATTCCTGGTAAGTGTCAGAGGTAAAGTGGCAGGAGGAAACAGCAATAGGAATGCTTGGTTCTGGAAAGTGGGGTCCTTGGGCCTCCCAGGCTGTGAAACTGAAGGAAAAAGGAAAGATTGGAGCAAACATTTATCTAACAGTTATATACCCAGGGTGGGGTCATAGTTGTCCTCATCTACCAGGTGGGAACCCCTGCGTTCAATATTAGGTAAGAATTTAGGCTGGGTCAGAGAGTTTGTAACTTCAGGACAGGACGTGATTTCAATCTGGGATCTGTCAGAGCCCCAACCCTGGTTTCATCATCCTGTTTTATTTTGTTAAAAAAGACAGAATAAGTTAGAAACAGTTATTTTGAGGAGGAGAGACTAGACATTTATGCCAAAGAGCCACAATCATTTTGGTGATGTGAAGAAGGAACAAAATCATTGCTTATCTGAGCATCAGGTGAGCTGAATTGTGGCTACTCCTCAGACTTTATTAGACATCTTTCTTTTATTAGAGAAAATAATAAAAGGAAAAGACCTTTGGGTCATGTGCTTTGATTTTCGGTTGAATTATGCAATGGCCATAGAACAACTATCTGTAATAGAAAGTGACTACTCTATGGATGGATGAACTGTCCAGACAATTTCAGAGATGTGTGTGTGTGTGTCCAATTGTAAAAGTGAGTCTACCCTCCTTTCCCCAAACACTGTCACTTTAGCAATACCTGAGGTTGACTGATAGACTTCCTTCCACAAGCCCTTGTCCCTTTGCTACAAATGATGCCATGCACTCATGGTTCTATTTCCTCTTTCCCAGCAGCTTCCCTACAAAGAAGTTTAGTAATTACTCTTTGATAATAGTGATAATGACCCTGTGAGTTTGTCCTTCAGAGAGATTTATATTTTACTTGGGGATGTCCTGAATCTGACCCAAAATCAGCAGAGCACCATTGTGTTCATGGGAGTAAAGAGGGCCTTTTCTAGAGACTCCCCAATTGACTGCAGGGGTAGAATTAAAGACATAGAAAGAGTGGTATGGGACCTCCTAGCATGGACCCAGTTCCTCTCACCATCTCTTAATGTTCCAGAATTTCCACCATCAAACTGGATTCTCTAATATCCAAAGTGTCCCCATGACAGCCTACTTTGGAGTGAGATTGGTTTAAGTTGTTCTCAGTGGAACTATCACTCCAACAGGAAGGAAAAGGATGAGAAGGTCAAAGGGCTCATGTCTGATTCTGTCACGTGTCAGCCCTGCACTTGGAAAGTTTTTGAGAATCAGCCTGGTCAGTGTGACTTGACCTAGTTATGGAATGCAGGCCCTAGGCTATGCTATCAGGTGGGACCATCTCACCCTTTGATGATATCTTGTTGGGTTCTTTGTGTTTGTGGGATACAGGTTTAAAAACTGTCTGAGACCATGGAAGGTGGACCAGTGGACTAGGTCCAATACTGGACTGTACCACTTTTGGGCAACTTGAACTTGTTCCATTGTCACCATCCCAGGATCAAGTTCAGGCTTTTATCATTTTCTCCCTGAACATTCACCTGGTTCCCTACCTTTGTGCCATTGTTCTCTAATTTAGTCGGCCCTTGTGGCTGGACAGCATATTCATCTTACCTGTCATTTCATACCTCTGCTTAATTTTTAAGAACAATTCCTTATCACCTGAAAACAAAACAAAACAAAACAAAACAAAACAAAACAAAACAAAATAAAGCATGAATCCAGCAGAAGACTCCTATGGCATGGCTCATGACTTTTTCTCCAAGAAGCCTACCACTCTGCTCTTCGCTGTAATAGATTATGCTGATGGGGGTTCCCTGAAAAGATAGGGTGCTCTATTTGCTTATGTATCTTAGGATACATAAACAAAGACATATTTACATGTCTGGATTTGTTTAGTTGTTATTAAGTTTCAGATTCTAAAATCTCTTAACTCTCCAGTAAACTTTCTGCTCCTTGTTTTGGTTTTGACTAGTGTTTTCTTTTTCTTTCTTTCTTTCGTTCTTCTTTTTTTTTTTTTTTTTTTTTGGCTTCACACTATCTTTCTTTCTGGCACAAACCTTTACTGTTGTCTGTATTTTCCCTCACTGCTTTGCAAAGACCTTGTTTGTTTAAGATATGCATCCCTGCAGAGATGGTAATCAGTCAGTTGGTCTGCTATAATGTATATTCTTTAGGTGCAAGAAGTGGGTACAGACTCCTATTCAGATGGTGTTTATTAAATGAATGGCATTACTCAAGCTTTATTGCTCTAAAAACTCTAATTTGTAAAAGAGGGATGATAATATCATCTCATGAAGTTATTGTGAGGATAAATTTGAAAATATGTGATCATTACCTATCCGCTGTTATTATGATGATAATGGAGGTTCTGGGAATAAAGCTTTGTCTTTATCTAATGGGCATTTAAGATTCCACAGATTCTACTCAAGGTCAGGAATTGGATTGGTTGTAAGCATTCCTGTAATATACAATGTTTAGTGTAACAATTAACTTTTCTACCTGCTGATTAGTCCACATTGCTTTTTAATTATCTCAACTTCAGAGAAGAAAATATAGAGATACATTAAGAAGAGAAAGCCTCCTAACAGCTTGTTATAGCATTATTTGTTCACAACTACTAGCAAATGTATTTTGCCGAATGCTTCAAATCCAGTTTTCAGAGACTGAGCCACAGCGAGTAATCATTTCATAAATATTAATGGAGAATATGCAAGTAGAAAGTTAAATTAAAATGCTACCAAATGGCTAGCAGACAGCAGAAAATGAGCAGGAATCTCTAATCAGTGGAATTCATGGTTGTATAACTTTTATCCTCCCATTAGAGTAGAAAACAGAAGCTGATTTTTTTCTCCCACTTAAAATCAGCTCATGTTGAAGGGAAAAATGCAAATCAGCTCAATCCAGAAACAACAATTCTTTATGGTAAGTCAGCTTCCCTAGGTCCATGTTGAATGCAAATGTTAGACATATAGACTTCATGATTGAGCATGAAAGTTTCTTTGGGTGACTTGACAAGATTTCATAAAATGTTAAGAATGGAGTCAACAAGTAATATTTTGTATCTATTTGTGATCAGTTTTTCATTTTTATTTTCTGGAATTTTTATGGTCTATGTTTCAATCAACATGTTGACTATTGATTGATTTTATGTATTTCAAACTGGAGATGAAGAGTATATAGTTTTGCTTAATTGCTCCAAGCATCATCTTAGCATATAATTGTAGATTATTTTTAATATTGTTTTTGGACATATTTACTTTATACTGTCTCCATCCATCCATCCATCCATCCATCCATCCATCCATCCATCCATCCATCCATCCATCCATCCATCCCTCCATTCCCTCCTCCCCCTATCATTGATCTAACAAATGTTTACTGAGTATTTTCTGAGGCCCTATGTTAGCAGTGAGAATCAGCAGTTAAGATATAGTTACATGGTCTTCTCTACACAGACTTCACACTCTAATATAGTAACCATCTCATAAAGAGTTAATTTATATAAAACGCTAAGAACACTTCTTGATATATAATGAGTAATAGTAAGTCTTGATATATAGTAAGCAAGGGGTGATGTGTGGACAGGGCAATAGTAGGGAATGAAGAGGAACAAAGTAGGAAGGATCATAATGTGATGGGCTCCCTATATCAACATTTTTTTCTTATGAGAAAAGAGGAGTGACTGAAGAATGGAAAGCAGGACAATTAGGTGATCACTTATGGGCTTCAGAAAGGTCTCTGTGACTATTATATGGAAGATGGATTTGAGATGGTTGACTAGAAGGCTCAAAATCAGTGATAAGGTAATTAAATTAGGCAAAGAAAAAGACAATGGGGCAAATAAAGCATGAAGGATGGAGAATGGGAGGGATATTTGAAGTTTTCAGGAAGGGAAACTGGTAAATGTTGGTAATTTGTTGGAAATAAAGGCAGTTGGGGGCAATGTGTAGTCTCAGTGGATGTATAGTTTTCTGGATTAGCCAGTACATAGTTGAGACTTAAATTGTGAAAAAGTGAAAGTAAAAGAGTAGAGCATTTTTGTGAAATGACTTTGAGTTCACAAGCTTCTAAGAGCTTCCTTAAACTAAACAGAGAATAAATTTTGCAGGGTTCAAACTCTACCAAATCAGCAGCATACTTCTTAGATCAAACATTTTACCTTTCTGGACTTTCATTTTCAAACTCATAAATAGGACTGACAGTGGAGAGGGAACATGAATGGCACCTTTATCCAAACAGTTGGTGAGAAAGTGAATTAAGACAATGTGAGTGGAGCCTAGTGATGCTGGGAGCCTACCCTCTGGGTGTCATTGTCTCTTGTTGCTTTAAGATTGCAAATTTTGAAAAAGACATGCTACACTTAAGAATGAGTTTAATTAGAATTTCTTTTCAAAAATATACAGGGGGGAGGAAGAAGAGAAATAAGTTTTTCCTCTGTAATATAATAACTTAAAAGCCTGTTCCTGCAAGGGTGGGAAATAAGGGGATATAAAGAGAGTTGGAACAAAGAAAGGGTTTCAGCCATTTTTGGGAGCAACTGATTTTGGGGTTAGCATTCAGGGGAGGAAAATGTAAGTCCAGGCCGTGTGGCCGAAATGGGCAACCTGGTCATAAGCCCAAGCTGTGGAGAGGCCATGAGGAGAACTTGGTGAATCTGTTATTGGTTCCTGTTCTTTGGAGTTTCTTTCTACCACTTGAAGTGAAGAGGACATAGCAAGGAGACAATAGCGTTTTTGTCTACCTGCTAGGATGGAACACTCCAAGGAGAAGGAAGGATGTTTGTTTGGAGCATACTCTGATGAACTCTGATTGATTGGACGTTGGTGAGATAATCAGGACTAAGAAACTGAGGATTTGGACTATGTTGGAATGATCGAGGTTTTTCTTATGTTTCTTTTCTGTTAAGTAATTAGGTAAACACTGTTAGAAATAAATAGTTCTTTTTACTTTAAGAATCTTTTCTGGCTTTGAAAAATAATGGTAAAGGGACTACAGATGACAAGAGCCCACAAATTTGAACATCTTTAGGCTGCAGAAGTTGTAAAAGTTACATTTGAGGCCAAGTGGCTGTGAGTTCAAAATGCAGTTCTAACTTTTGTTTTTCCTTCCTGCAGACAGGCTGGGAGAGAGAGCTGAAGAGGCTACTAGCTGATATTTGCATAACAATAGTAAGAAGTCATTGAAAATGCAAGGTGACAGCTTTAAGTCAGCTTCTTAGGGAGAAGCTAGAGGAGAGCTTTTGAGTTATTGGTTAGTTAAAAAGTCTCTCACTCAACTTCACTATTACCTGGAACAGCAAGACTTATCATGTATTAATGGAGCTGACTCTGAAGAATGATGATTTCATACTGATTGTTTTTTTCAGCTTGGGAAATTTGCAGAAAAGGAAGATCAATTTACACACTTGTTTGTCCATGCACACACTTACTCATTTATTTATTCCTTTATCCCTTTGGCAAGGATTTATTGAGGATTCTTTGTGGCCAGGTAATGTGTCAGTTATTTTGACACTTTGGTAAGCAGAGGTGACGACTTGGTCTCTGTTTCACAGCCACTGTCAGATTTACTTTTATCATCTTTGTAACTCTGTTTGGGAATTTGAAAATTTGAATTTGAAAATGTAGCAAAAACATTTTGTGGGACATAAAGGATGTTACATTGATCCTTGATGTACTCATTATGAACAGAAGATAGTACATTGGATGATTGCCAGTGTGTCAATATGTCTTTTCATTTTGAATGAAATGAATTAGTGGAAAACTTGTTAGCGGTAGTGACAATATATATAATGGCTAAAATGTAGTGAGTATTTTCTAATGAATTATGTATGCTTCACTATCTCAATTAATTGTATGAAGTTGGTTTATTTTTTTCTCTAGTTTGCAGAAGAGGAAATTGGGGCTGAGAGAATACATTTTCAAAGATACAACTTTTAATCAGTTTGTCTAGGACTGATACTTAGGTCTGTGTAAATGCAACTCTGATTATAGTACCTTACTGTGCATTTTAATTTAGTAAAATATTAATATATTGCCCACATTTGGAACATATTTCAAAGTTAAAGTTATCTTGACCTCACTCATCAGATCTGTTTCTTTCTCTGTACATTCATTTTTTTCACATACATCTTTCTAAGTATATATCATGCTATTGTTTAATTGACTTTTTCCTCTAACTCATTCCCAGAAAAAAATAAGTTTTGTTTCTTTTTCTCAGGCAGCAGCTATGTCTTATGGTCTTTACTTGGCAGTTAATGAGCAGTTAGAACATGCTGGAGATGAGTGTATATATGTGTATGTGTGTGTGTGTGTGTGTGTGTATGTGTGTGTATGTATAAACTAGAGATCAAAACAACTTTCTGGCACTCATTAAAAGCTTTCTGTCTTTGGTATTACCAAGATATTTTAAAGAAGATTATTTTTCTATTAATTAATGTAGAATTATCTTTAAAGGTTTCAAAAATATTCATAAGAACTACCTGATCTGAAAAACTTCTAATGCACAATGATTAATTCTCTCTTTTATATTTCCATACCATTGTCTATATTACTTTACTCAATAGAATTACATCTGTTTATTTGCCTCCTTTTTAAGATATTTTGAATTTAGTTGTATTGATGTTGAACTTAGCTAAAGAACTGCACAGACCAAAAATGTTTGATTTCATCCACCAAAGTCAGTGTGAAAAGACTAGAAGAGGTGTTTATGCCCTCAAAATGAAAGACATCAAATTAAAGTCATCAAAAACATATTAAGGAGAAGAAACATTATACCAACAAGCACTAAGGGAACATAAATAATAATTTTATAGTAACCAACTCTAAAGAAATGGAGTTCTGTGGGCTAGTTGAAAAATAATTCAAAATAATTACTTTAACAAATCTTGGCAAGATTCAAGAGAAGACAAAATTCAATGATCTTAGGTTTGGGTGAAATAAGCTGCTCAAAAGAGAGACTGAATAATAAATCAAATAGAAAATTTGAAGTCAAAGTATAATAGGAGAGCTTCAACAAGAAGCTCAGTCAGACTGAAGAAGACAAACTTGAAGACAGATCTCTTGATATTATCCAGTCATAGGAGGAAAAAGAAGTCAGAAGAAAAGAGAGTAAAGAAGTCTTATCTGAGTTACTTGACATATGCAGCTAAAATAATATCTATATTATAAGATTCCTAGAAAGAGAAGAGATACAAAACTTATTTAAAGTAAGAATGGTTAAAACTTCCCAAATCTGCGGAGAGATATAACAATACGTGTACAAGAATCTTAATGAAGCCAGAATTGGTGCCAACCTGATAGATCTTCACTCAGTCATGTTAAAATTAGTCTTTCAAAAATCAAAGACAATGATTTTTCTTTTTTTCAAACAATAAAAGATTTATTTTTTGATTGCACATATATATAGATACATATATGTACACGTATATATACATATATAGATACATATACATATATATATATATATATATATATATATATATATATCACCATTGTCTACCCTGAGGCTCTCCTACCACCCTGTCACCCACAAACCATCTTTATCTCTTGTGCCCTCCCCATCTTCCACTCTTACCCTGCATCCTCTCTCCTGGTCTATGCCTCAATTCTTTTGGCCATTTTATATTTTTATTGTTTGTTTGTTAACCCTCATATAAGTAAGATCATCTTGTATTTCTCTTTTTCTTTCTGGCTTATTTCCACTAACATGATTCCTTTTTGCTCTACCCATGTTGCTGCAAATGACATGTTTGTCTTCTTTGATTGATGAATAATATTCCATTGTGTAGATATACCACATCTTTTTCAGCCATTCTTCAGTTTTGGGGCATTTGGGTTGTTTCCATATCCTGGCAATTATAAATAGTGCTGTGATAAGCATCCGGGTACTTGTGTCTTTTTTAATTAGTATTTTTGTGTCCTTTGGGTAGATTTCCAGTAGTGGGATTGCTGGGTTGAATGGCAGTTCCACTTTCAGTTGTTTGAGAGTCTTCCACACAGCTTTCCATAGTGACTGGACCAGTTTGCACTCCCACCAGCAGTGTAAGAGTGTTCCTTTTTCTCCGCATCCATGCCAAACCTGATTGTTGTCCATTTTTTTTTAATGGGTCATTCTTACTGGTGTAAGATGGTATCTGAGTGGGGTTTTAATTTCATTCCCCTGATTATTAGTGATGTTGAACTTTTTTTTCATATGCCTCTTGGTCATTTGTATTTCTCTGTTCATGGATTAGAATAGTCAACATTATCAAAATGGCCATACTACCAAAGACAATCTACAGACTCAATGCAAGTCTAATGAAGATCCCAATGTTATTATAAAGAGATAGAACAAAAATTGCTAAAATTTATATGGAACAACAAAAGACTCTGAATAGTCAAAACCCTCTTGACAAACAGGAAAGAGAATGGAAATATTACAATCCTAGACTTCAAACTATACTACAAAACCACAATAATTAAAACCCCATGGTACAGCTACAAAAACAGACAAACAGACCAATGGATCAGAATTGAGTACCCAGAAATGAAACCACACACATATGGTCACTAATCTTTGACAAAGGGGCAAAAAACATATTCTGGATCAAGGACAGCCTCTTCAGTAAATGGTGCTGGGAAAACTGAACCATGACTTGCAAAAAAATAAACCAAGATGACACCCTCACACCTTGTACAGAATCAACTCAAAATGGATAAAAGACTTCCACATGAATCCTGAAACCATGGAGTGTTTCTTTAAATTCCTTCTTCTGACTGATTCTTTGCATATAAGAAGGCTATTGATTTTTGTGTGTTGATTTTGTTACCGGCTACCTTACTGAATTGATTTATTATTTCAACTAGCTTTTCTGTAGTTTTTTTTTTTTTTTTGGATTCTCTACATAGAATATAATATTGTCCACATATAATAATAGCTTTACGTCTTCTTTCCCTATTTGAATTCCTTTATGTCTTTCTCTTAAAAGGGAAAAGAATTTTAAAAGCAACAAAATAGAAAAAACTCATTATGTGCAAGGGAATTTCAATAAGGTTATCGGTAGATTTCTCAGCAGAAACTTTGTAGGAGATCGTGGGACACTACATTCAAAGTGCTAAAATAATATGCCAAACAAGAATAATTTGCATTTGCATCTAGCATAACTTCCTTGGCCAAGTATATTTGATTCTTTGTTATAATTTCTTCATCATTTACCAAAAATGGAGTAATAAGAATTCTGTTGGGTTCTGATGTTCAGTGATCAAAAATTGATTCTTAAGTAACTGATATATTTTAACCTATAAAATCAAAATCAAATCATCAAAAGTTTTCCACAAAGAGACAGATAAAGTCAGAGAACACATTAACCATTTCTCACATTCTTGCAATATTGGGGCCTTGGAGCATATAGTTGGTGTACCCTGTCAACTGTATCAAGAGAGAAAAGCCATGGACCCCACTGGTTAGTCTGAGGATGGCCCTGCTTTTCCCTGGATTCTGTGTGACCTTTCTCTGATTTGGACAATGAGTCAGATTTTGCTTCTTTTGGTGTGAGTAAATTTCTATCTCTTGTAACTGGAAACAATTTCTGACTAAAGTGCTCTTAGCCATTGTTCTTTCACCTGTAAAAATTGTTCTAAGAATTTCCAAAACAAAGTGATTTTAAAATGAATCAAGTGGGAAAACATGTGTAAATGCTCACTAAAGGATTTGGCATAGAGTATTACTAAATACTGACTTCCTTCCTAAGAGGATTTAGAACTAGAAAGTATTTAACATATCACATGTCCAGACTTCCCACCGTGTGAAGGGAAAAATGAAATCCAAGGAGCAGAAAGGACTTGTGGCTCTGAAATTCCTGTAAATTTTAATTTATATATTATATACTTTCATTTCCTACCTTTCTCAGATACTGGCTTTCCTAGGGAGTATAGAGAGCGAGTTTTATGCTGGTGAAAATAAAAAAATAATCAATAGAAATTTAAACATTTAAGCATCCAATACAATTTTATAACTACTATAAAACTATCAAATTTAGCAATACCCTTGCTACACTAGAACATGGAGCATTCAAAACTGTGGAACTGTTCTCAATGTATTATGAAAATAAATAGATACCTAGCAGGAATGTTTTCTGGGCGTGTCTATGTCTTTTTTTTTTTTTTTTAATGTCTTTGGCAGTCAGGAAGTATTTCTTTTTATTATCATCATGACACCTCTAGAAGATGGGTTTTAGAAACTCATTTTACACAGGAGAAAATGGCAGTTTTAGTGAATTTAGGTAACATACCAGCAATAGGTGAAGGGAGTCAGGGGACAAGTCTGTCTGATTTACCACCTGTCCTTAATTAATCCCAATAAATATTTCAACTTCATCAGCTGAAAAGAGTCAATAGCACTGGAATAGAAAAATAATATCTCCTAAGACTTACCACATGGAGATAACCCAAGAGGTCTGATTAATATTTCTCTCATTTTACCAACATCCAACAATCTCCAAATTTGTCCTTCCTACCCCCTAGCTCTCTGAGTCATCTTCATTAAATTCAAGAATCCTTGGACAGCTGTGTGACTGCATGTTGAAATTTAACACTCAGATGAGCTGCTACTTGATGCACCTCCTTTGCTGGATAGAAGCCCTTGGTGTATGATGAATGCCTGAAAGCTACAATTCAGTATGGAAATCCAACTCTGGACTGCTTCCGCCTCATTAGGAGATGGTAGGATCAAAACTGCATTTAGAGCTGATGAATAAAATGCATTATTAGAGATAATTCTTCGGAAAGCAATGGTAATTATCACAGCGTTAACATTTCTAATTTAATTCAGTCCTGATTAAACTTTTTTCAGAAGGAGGAAATTGAAAGCTTGAATACAGGTTGGAAGGAAAAGGTTCTAACAGATGTGGTTATCCATTGGAAAGAAGCACTCTATGGCTTTATGTGAAAGTGAGTTTTGCACACTTTGTAATGCACGCCAGGTGACACATGGAGAGCAACCTCCATCTGATATAATCAGTGTAACTCCAGCATTGTTTCCAGAGGGGGATTTCAAGAATATTAGTTTTGATTTTAGATCTTGGGTGACTTTTCCCTGGGTCCTCAAGACTGAGCTCATTGTACCAGGTGTTCTGCATCTTCCCTTTCCCCTTTACAACTGTAATTGTCTGGTTACCTGTCCTTCTCCCTCACTAGTCAGAGCCCCTCAAGGACAGGGGCGATGATGTAAGTACTTTCACATCCTCTGCATCAAGCATAATGCTTGGCACAGATTGGAAAACTACATACACTTGACAAATAAAGGAACTAAAGGGCTGATCAACTTGAACAGCTTCTGTTTTCATTTACTGCATCCCTATATCAACCCTTCATATTCCACAGTCATTTATTCATTTCTTGGCTTGAGAGCAAAATGCTTTAGCAAAGTACTTTGGGGGAGTGAAAGGAGGAATAGAGGTTAAGAAAAAAAAAAAGACTAACCAACTGAGAATAATAAAATGCAAGCTTATATCCCCTGCATTTCCAAATGAAAGGTGGAGTTTCAGATCCTATTTCCCATGTGAAATTCTTGGCTTGTTTTTTCCCAACAGTCAAGCTAAAAAAGGAATTTTTCACAAAAGAGGTATTTTTCTTCTTGGCCTGGAAAATCAATTTCAGTGCTAATCTTGCTCCTTGGAATGTCCTCCCCCACCCTTTTCCACCTAGCAAAATACTCTTTATCTTTCATGCTCAGGTCAGATGTCAGCTCTTCGAATAATAATAATCATAGCTAATATCTGTGGAGTATTAACTCTGAGGCAGGAGCTGTACTAAGTGTTTTACAGAAATTATGTCACTTGCTGTTCACAAAACCCCATCAAATCAGGATTATTAGTAATCATAAAGTTATAGACCAAGGGAGTTAAACACTGCAGAAGTGATATAATTACCTGAACTCAATCATTAAGTGAGGTTGACTGATGTTAACTCAAGAGACTCAACTTCAGGAGCCTTTGACTTGGAAGATATGACAGTGCCCTGCAAGTTATTCTGAGACTTTCTGCTGAACCAGAATTTCCCTGTGTTCAGATCTAGTACCTCGCTTGGTCAAATCTTTTTTCCTGGCATTTAGCTTGCATTCATTCATTCATTCATTCATTCATTCAATCTTCATTCATTCATCTATTTATTTATTTTATTGAGATAACATTGGTTTATAACATTGTAGGTGATTCAGATGTGCAACTTCACACTTTTTAGCTGCATGTTCCCATGCTCCACCTACTACCATCATGGCAACCACAATCTTCTATCATAGGAACATTGGGCCCCTTCCTGACCACCCTGCCTCCCATTGATAGTCTCAATTCTATGATCAAATGTCTAGGTTTTGCTTTTATTTAGTTTTTGTCTCTTTCTTTGCTTTGTTTTTATATATTACACATATGAGTGAAAACATCTTTCTCCTTATCAATTATTTTATCATAGTTCCCTCTAGTTGTTGCAAATGGCTAGATTTTGTTGCAAATGGCTAGATTTAATCTTTTTTTTTTTTAACAGCCAAGTGGTATTCTATTTTGTGTGTAGTCCATATCTTCTTACTCCTCTCATCTATCTTTGGGTTCACAAGTTGTTTACATGACCTGGCTGTTGTAAATAGTGTTGCAATGACTATACAGTATATGCATCTTTTCAAATTCATGGTTTGCATTCTTTGGGTCAACATCAAGGAATGGCATTGCTGCATGGCATGGTTTCCCTATTTTTATTATTTTGAATAACTTTCAACTGTTTTCCTAGGGATTAGACCAGTCTACATTTTCATCAGCAGTGTATGAGGAGTTTCTTCCTCCATCTGCTTGCATCTGCTGTTTCTGGAATGGGCCATTCTCACAAGTGTCTAATTGTCTATCATTGTAGTTTTGACTTGACTCACCTGATGATAAGTAGCAAATAATTTTCTTGTGTCTGTTAATCATCTGTATATCTTCCTTGCACACTTTTCTGATGTTTTTTGATTAAAAAATTTTTTTTCTTGAGTTGCATGAGTTCTTTCTAGGTTTTGGGTCTCAACTGCTTGCTGGATATATCATTTGTAAATATTTTCACAAATCCTAGAGGGTGGATTTTCATTTTAATTTCTTTTACTGTGCGGTGTTTTTGCCTGATGTAGATCCATTTATTTAATTTTACCTTTGTTTCCATTATCATTTGAGTCTAGTACCTGAAGAAATCTCTGAATCCATCATCATGGAGTGTTTTATCTATTTTTTTCTATGTGTTTTATGGTTTCATGTCTCTATCCAATTCTTTAATCCATTTTGAGTTAATTTTTGCATATGGTGTGAGGTAGTGGTCTACTTTCTTTTGCAAGCAGTTATCCACTTTTCCTAACATTTGCTGAAGAGATGTTCTTTCCTCTAATGTATACTTTTGGTTCTTTAGTCATAGGTTAACTGATCACGTAAGTGTGGATTTATTTCTCATTGTTTTGTTCAACTCTTGATCCACCCACCTTTAGACAACTACCACAGGCTCTAAATTCTCATGACTAGAAGCTCAAGACCAATGACCAATTATTATCCAGAAACAATCTATGCTTCTGTCACTCTTTGCATATTGGTCTGCCAGTTTTTGGTTACTGCCTATGCAGTTTCTTCTCTACCACTCTTTCTCACTTCTTCTAACCCAAAATCTGCTAATCCAGCCTCAAGGAGAGGTTCTTCTTTCTTTGACTTGTCTCTCCATCAAGAAAGGAGCAATTGCCTTGTGATTTCTCTGTGTAACAGAGCATCAAGCAAGACATGGATTCATTCAAAAACAGTGGTAAGTCTATTCTATTGCCATTAATTCTTTGAAAGCCATTGTTCCTGTTTATGAACTTTGCCACAATATTCACAAATACAGCTACAGCTCAGCAAGGTCATGTATAGCACATGAGGTGCTCATGTATACAAGCTCATGTATAGCACATGAGGTGCAATCTTCTCTCTCAGCTCTAATTTTTCTGACAAATGATACTTTTCATTGCTAATCAGTCTTCCTTCAACCACATTTTCTTCTTAGAAGGACCCCTTTATATAAGACCACATAATAGATAAATTGGAGGTACTCAAAGATAGAGGCCTTAACATAATATTGCATCTGAATAAAATATTGAACAAATTTCACTATAGTTGTGAAACTTGAAAGAATGAAACCAGAGAAAACTCAGTTTGGGTTCTATTATACTGTTGCCACTGAAAGCAAATATTGAGCACCCCTGAAATTAGTGTAAATGTCACCATTCTTGTATGTTAAATGTTAAATGTATAAAGTGGTGCTCTTCTCAATAAGCATAATCTTGCACATGTTCAGACATGATATTTTTTCTCTTATCTCAAATTTCATTCTATTGCCACAGAACAATACATAGCAACTATGATATAGCAATTGAGACAGCTCACAGCCACTTGCCAGTGGTCCAACTTAGAGCAATAAACTCCCCTGCTTCGATGTTGTCACTGGGAAGGGGATAGTGATAACAATAACTATTTCACTGTGAAGTTATAAAAATGAAGCAGTTTGATGCATTATGCTGTGATTTATTGTAGTGCTAATATATGGCAGTTATTGTTATTAGTGGAGGTGGCACATAATTGGGAGATCAAGACCTAAGTGTCCTCTCTGCTCACTAGTGGAGTGGTCTTGTGTAAATTGCTTAAATCTCACTGGCCCTCAGTGTCCTCCACAGTTTGGATCTTGCCTTTATGCCCAGCTACATGTCATGCTGTTCTCCATGTCAGTCTTGGCTTTCTAGCAGCTCAAGCTGCTTTTATTCTATCACTTCTGCTCCCCAGGACAAATTGCCCACTCCCTCACTTCAATTGTGCTCTCATAGTCTGGGCATGTTTGTGTATACACATATACACACATACATTTGCACATGCACACACCCCAGAGCTCACTCTCATTTTGTGCCATTGCCATTGCTGTCCTCCTTGCATTGCTTCTTCCTGGTTGACTACTCTGCTCTAAAAAACTCCCCAGAAGGGGTTTTTAGCTTCCTGAGTTTAATCATATGCCTTTTCTTGATGTTCCTGACTTACACACTCAGTGTTATCAAGGTCCATTTAAAAGTCTGACTTTTTTATAAGAGGGCAAGCTACAGAGGGAGAAAGTTATATCTTATTAGAGCATCTGGTACCTGGCACCTCCTAATGACACAGTGGCTTCATGTTTGCTGAAACATTGGCTGAAAGGGAAAGTCTTCATTTTTTACCTATCAAAGAAAATGGGGAGAAATTAGTGTTCTTGATCTGGGAGGTGACAATGTTAGCAACATCTTGTGAAAATATACTAATATATTTTTGTTCAATACATACTTCCATCAACTCTTCAGGGACAGAGGCCCATAATCTTCCTTAATTTCATCTTGGAATTATATAGGGAATTGTATGGAACTATATAATCCTTGAAGATTATATTGGGACGTAGTGGGGAAGAGGGAGAGTCATGACCACATCTCTGAAAGACTGGTAGAGTTGCTGCAATACTCCATGACGAGTCTATCAAAATGGAGCCAATTGCTTTTGTCTTTGTTTTTAGGCAGAATTGTCTTATTTTACATTTTCCGTGCTTGCCCTATACACTGGCCAGATGTTCTGATGGCAGTTTTGATGATTATAGAATGATGGTACAAATCAGTCATAATTTTATATATACTTTTACAGGTAAATAAATTACTTGAAGAATATCAAAGAGTACAGAGTATTAAATGAACTCCATTGGTGAGTTAAAAACAGGGATGCCTCCAACAAAAATGGTGGTCAAGTTTGTTTATTTATTTATTTATTTATTTATTTATTTATTTATTTATTTATTTATTTATCTGTTTGTTTGTTTATTTATTTATTTCTCACATATCTAGGAGCTTGGTGATTGGTTTGCTAGGGAGTCTACAACAAAGCACCCCAAGCTGGTTCAGATAATGTGGATTTGTGTCAAGGGTATTGGAAGTCTGAGGGAATGTGTCAGCAGATGGTTCCTTCTGAGGGCTGTGGATGAGTTAGTTCAGGGTCTCTTTCTGATCCATGGAGGACTGCCCAACATTTCTCTGTCCAAATCTCTCCTTTTTATAACTTTATCAGTCACACTGCATGAAGATGCACACTGAAGACCTCACTTTAACTTCATTGCTTCTGTAAAGAGCCTATTTCCAAATAAAGTCTTAAGCTGGGGATACCAGTGATTGGGACTTCTACCTATGAATGTTGGGAAAGACATGATTCAATCTATAATATTTGGGACTACCCAGACCTGGGACCTTGCGACCTTGAAATGGTGTTGATAGTTTATTTATGGGTGAATTCCTCCCTCTTCCCCCAATCAGCTTCATTCCTCATGAATTTAGACAGGCTCATAGATAACATCTCCTGAATTCTAACTCCTTTATTTAAAAATTTTTTGGTATTCTTTGCTGCAAAGCTGTTATTCTCTTTGGTTTCTCCTTCCATCAACCTGGCTGCCAACCAATTTTTTTTTAAACCCATGCTGCAAGCTGAGTTCCTGCCTTGGGTCGATGTGGGTTTATTGATATTCCAGTGTGGTTTGCTCCAGGATTTATGCTCACAGTTTGTGAGCCACAGACCCAAAGGGGAAGAATAGTGAAAGGGGGAATTTTCGATCACTTTATATGCAGTAAGTGAATCTCAATTTCCTGCCATGTTATTTCAGAGTCCTCAAATATCCCTTTCTCTGCCTAAACCACAGGAATTATAAAAGTTCCTTATTCTTCAGGTAAAAGATGAGCCTTTCCTATAAGAACTAGAATCAGAAAGATGTTTTGATAATGCCCTTATACTTGGGGACTTAGTGGTCCCTCTGATTTGGGGTGAGGGTGAGGCTTATGTTGGGGTCCCAAGGGCCAGAAAGAACTGAGGTCTAGGAGAATCCCATGATTCCTGTGTCATGGCCACCATCCACACAGCAGCACAAACTGAGATGACCCATTGAGTCAAAGCATTGAGTCTGATTATTTAGAAAGTGGGTCCCTGCTCATAAAAGGACTTTTAAACAATACAAACTGTGAGAGGGTTAATGAGCTCTGTAGGCCAAGATTTTGAACCTCAAAGGGACAAGAGGGCAGAGTCAGGGAACTTTGAAACTCTTAAATGAGAGAAAACAGACTCATGCCACTGTTTTCAAATGTGTGCTGCTTTTATAAGACAGAAACCAGGTCATTGTTTGTAATAAATAAAATAACTTCTAGCATTCTATTTCTGGATAAGTATACATAGATACTGTCAGAGGTGGTTTGCACAAGCAGAAAGGGAAAAGGGGGAAAAGGACAGGATGAGGCAGACATTGGGTGGGTGCAGGGTTGGAAAAAGGGTAGTGGGTATTGTCAAGGCTTAGTCTCTATAGTATTGAATCTCAACCCATTTTCTAGACAAGCTTCCCAATGGTTTGAGTTAATAATGAGAGCTTGTGAGGAAGGAAATGTAAAGTTGCCAGAGGTTCTGCCCTGGTGCTCCAGTCAGCTGATTTCTAAACCCAAGGGTTTACATGGGGACAGTTATGAACAGCGCACCTTCAGCTGGTAGCTTTTTAGTGCTTCATTTTGTCCGACTTTCAGGCAGGCCTTGCAGGTGGAGGATGGATCAGTCATCTGGAAATGGATATTTTCCTATTGTTAAGAGCCTTGTGCTAGGAACCCATGGTCTAGGCTCATTCTGCTGGACGAGTTCTCCCCTGAGGATCCTGAGTGGGCTGCTCTGGGTCCCCGAGGCAGGGGAAGAGTGAGGTCTCTTTGATTTCATCTAGACTTCTGTCTCCTTCACACTTCCTTTCTGGTAGGATTCCTTCCATGAATTTTCTTAGGTGACTAAACCCTGGGACTTCATTGACATTGGGTAATCTGTCTTACTCACCATTGATTTTGTTGGGTAATTTGCTAAGAAGGACACCTTGAAAATCATGATTTTTAAATCCACTGCCTATAAGCTGCTCTTATATTTGTAGCCAATAGAGAAAGTTTATGTTCTTCCACCACCCTTGTCATCACTTAGATATGTTGTTTCTAGCTTCACTCCTTGTCTTGGTTTTTCCCTTCTACAATGATTGAGTTCTCATTGGGTATAGACACTGCATACTCTTCATAGTGCCTTGAGTTTCAATCTGGTCCACCATGTTCCACCTAAACTCACCAAATCTAATCATGCCATGCCCAAGAATAAATCTCTTAAGTGGTTCCTCTCCTTAAAATGAAGGCCCAGGTCCTTGGGCAGGGAAAGGCTTTGGGCTGTGACCCTGGGGCTGCTGAGGGGGATGTGGATGCAGGCAGTTTGGGGATGAGATGGATCAGAGACAAGGGCAGGTTCTAGAGGCCAATGTGTACCTGTCCAAGGAACATGAATCTCAGTGTCTCTAAGAGAAGAGTTGGACCCAAGTGTCCATTCTGTGGGCTGGCCTGATTATAAGCCTAGTGTCTCTCCACTCCACTAAGCTCCACAGGAAGTATGATGACTAAATTCCTGCCTTTTTTCAAGCATTAATTCTCTGCACCTCTGTTGTGGGTGTTGGGAAGTACCTAAAAATCTATGATATGACCCCTATCTTCTACAAATATGAAATCATGGAGATGATGGTACCTGCCTTTAGAGCTATAATTCTGGAATATAACCACGTTGAAATGAATCCAAATCAAGACAGAATAGATTCAAAGTCTGATTGTGTCACTTACTGTGTGCACTTAGACAAGTCACTTAAGTCCCTTGCTTTTTGTTAAAATGGAGAGGAGATAGTGATTATTTATCCCCTTGCATTGTGGTGAGACGTAACAGAGACAAATGTCTAAAATCCGTAGGACAGTGCCTGGGTCACAGTCAATCCTCAGGGATTGTTTTCTTTGTGTTGTTATGTTAAGCCCCAGTATTGGAGACTTGTCAGAAAACCAGATAGACAAGTTGCACAGTATGGAGACATGTGAGCAGTAGACAAGAGTCCATACCCAGTGATTACAATTGAAATGAGCACAGCGTGAGGAACAGATTCAAAGCAATGAGACAGAACAAGTGGGCAAACCCTACTTTGGAAAGAATATCCAGGGAAGAACACTTTGGAAAGAAGGCATTTAAATTCCATTTGACATCAAAGAAGAGCCAGGCATTGGAAGTGTTAAGAGTGTGATTCTGGCTCAAGGACCAGTGACTGTCAGTCCTCGCAGTAGGACAGCTTGGTATGTTCTAGCAGTGAGCTGAGGATCGTGTGTGTGGAGCTAGTGAATGAGGGCTGGGCTGGTGGGAACCTGGGCAGGTGAGGATGCAGGGATAGATCCTGCCAGGTTTTGTAGGCCCCGCTGAGGAGTTGGATGTCACTCCAAGTACAAGGGGCACAATAGAAAAATGACATGATGTCATTTTCATGGGTTGGCTTAATGTGTGCAAATGGTTGAAGTGTTGTCTTCCAGGTCCTCTGAATCTAGCAGTGGGGGTGCAGGTTCAAAAAGGCAGAGCACAGGACTGTAGATCTGGCAGAAGATGGGGATGCTCATGAGGAATGGGAATCTCTATTTGTAGAAATATTACATGGGAAATAGGAACCTTCCCTCAGAGGTACCTTACAACACAGTTCCAACCCTGAAGGGCAGACACACACTCCGGTTGTTTGCAGTTGGCAGGGCCCGAATTAATTCTCAGTGTGTATGCCGGGAGAATTCAGCTTGCTACTTAGTATGCCAGGGCCTGCCCTGGGCTGAGGATATGAGGATATTCAGAATTCAGACACAGAGTCACTCCCCCGCGGTTGGAGGCCAGCCCCAAGCTTTCATTCCAGGCTGCAGGAGCCTTGAAGGGGGAAGGAAGTGGCTGAGACTCCCTGTGTTGGCAGAGAAGAGAGAGAATTCTTCTGGGGAGCAGAGGAGAGGCAGCTTGACAGGGAAAATAATGAAGAAGGTCGCCTTATCTGGCCATCTCTCACCTCTATCTTTCTCTGCCAACTGAATTTGCTCTCTGCTTCATTTCCTCAGTCCACTGTTGTCCCAGGTTAGAAAGTGCTAATTGGAGACACTGATCCTTGTCCTAACAGAAAATGGGTTCTGAGAGGATGTGAGTGTCCCTCTCAAGTGGATTACATTGGTCTGTACTGAGGGTCCTGAGGAAAGGTCTCAGCTTGAAGGCCCCAAATGTTTATTTTTACAAATTTTCAATCTGCATTTAATATTCATGAGCAGAGAGGACTTTGAGAGGTTATAAGATATGAAGACATAATGTGTAGCTATGACCTACAAGGATTATTTTGCAGTCATACAGCATAATGTGCTGGCTGTACATCCATTAGCTTCATGCCTTAATCTGTTTATCAGGAATGCTGTACGGTAAGCTCCCAGAGCTGACTTTTTTTTTTTTTGTAACACAGGTACATGGCTGACATCGGATGCCTAGGCACCCACCTTGCAAGGGCTGACTTGAGTAACTACCTGGAGGTCCCACATGAGACAGTCAAAGTGGCTCACTCATTGAAGGCGCCTTTTTAAAGTCTCTTTTTATGTGTTTTAAATTTCACTGTTATGACTCAACTCACCAATAAAAAATGAGCCCTTAAAACCCTAGACCCTCACTCTCACACCCAGTGAAAGTTGGACTCCAGGTCCACATGTCCACTTTTCCCTACAGCGTGTGTGTCCATGTGTGGTATGGAGTCACAAAACTCCCAGCTCTTGTGAGTAATGGATCTGAATTTTCTTTTAAAGTAGAAATAGATGGATCAGGTATCTAGTCAACACACACACACATACAACACAGACATAGATATATTAATAGTGCTATATACTTAGTATGTTCCTTATATATGTGTATATATATTTATATAAATTAATAATGATAAAATTGACTTACTACACTATGAATGAGGGGAATAGGCTTATACCTCCTTAGAGGTAAGTCACAAACCCATACCTATCATCAAAGTACCCATCATCTTGACCTCAAAAATCTCAATGTCTGGTTTTTGAATGTTTCATCATGGTTATTACTAAAGGGCATCTTGCAATCATACTAAGTCCTAACACTGCCCTGAAGGATGAAACTTACCTGGGCTCATATGAACCTGGGCATTTCTAGCTGATAACATTATAAATGTCATTAGACAGAGACCAACACAAAAACATAGACCAGCACAAAAACATACATGTTTATTTATATCATGTATGAATTCAGACATTTACTGAGCACATGCACATTGGCACTGCACTAGGTTTTGGGGACTCTTCATAAATCACACATCATTTTCATCCCAATATTCTCAAAATTCCAGAGGGAATCAGATCAACATGCTCCAGTAGAGGAAGCTGGCATGTTTTTGATTACCCTGGAGGGTGAAGTTAATACCAAGGGATGCAATATGTGGATTTTAGCTCAATGTTAAGAATATCTTTACAAGAGCCCAACTAGCCAAAGGCAGTTAGAATCCCAACCCCGAATAAGTACCTCTTGCAGCACGGTTAGCCCCCAAGCACTTGTTGGTTAATGATGTACTTGGAGCACATAGAACACTAAGGGGTGAGGGGACTATATGAGGAGGACTTGTGGTACTGGCCTTGGAGTCCTGAGCTTTGACCAGTTTCTGTGCTATGATGGTTCACCTTAAACCCCAATTGAGCCTAGAATAGATCCTTAAAGTGTAATGGGGCTAGGCACCCTGAAATGACAGATGACCAGGACTTAGAGCCCTGTGAAGGGATTTTCTGGGTGTGTTTGTCCATGAAATCCTTCATTTGTGGGTCAGTCACCCCAAGTACGTGGGTCCTTTCAGGATCTGCTGAGGCATCAGCCCAGTCAAGAGCCCTAGGACTCACGTGCATCACTCATAGAGATGGGAGGATATAGGGAACAGGACAGACATGCAGGAACCCTTAGCAGCTAATGTTTGAAGATCTGGATCCTTGTAGTCATTGGGAAGGTTTCTTGTGATCTGCTCCTCCTTCTCTAGCCCCCATTTCTTCACTTCCACTCTACACTTTTTGCTTCCCCAAAGATAGTACTTCCTGGTTTTCAAGCTCCATTTCTCCCACTGAATAAGGAGCCAGGCACTTCTCCTTCCCCCTCAGCGCCCAGGACAGAAACAATTAAGCTAGGCTTCAAAAGTGACTCCTGACTGGCACATAGGAAGATTGGGAGGATCTCAGTCACCCTGTCATTGAGACAGGGCAAGGGCAACTGGAGCCGTCATTCTGTCCTTTCCCAAGAGCGTCACACAGTCTGTTCAAATCAGAGGTGGCCTAGATTTCTTTTTGGTGGCCTTGGGGCCATTCAGTGGCACCTAGCCTTGTCTCAAGGGGGAGAAAGGGGGTAGCTTCTGTTGTCCACACCACCCATGGTGGTTACCCTGTTCATAGCTCTGGGCGGAAGAGGACTTCTAGATTCCAAGAACCAGGGACAGGTGAGTAGAGGCCTCTAGTCAGGCAGCTCTGAGCCTGGAGTGGATGAGCCACCATTTTCTATACTTTTGCTGAAAATAATGGTTGAGGTCATATCTGGATTCACGCCTTTCCCAGGGCTCTGGCCATGATCAGATTTTGATCTGTAAAGAATGTCAAGAGAAGACCATAATCCACATCTGAATGACATGGAAGGTGCTTCAGAAAGGCTCTGAGATCCCGTTTCTCCTCTGACAGACCTCAGACAGCTTTTGGTTCATGAAGCACCAAGACAAGCCTCTGCAGGGTCTGGGAGACAGGTGTCGGAGCCCCTGTGCTCCAGTGGTGGTGAGGTCTCTGAGGGGGTGGCTCCTCTTTGACAAGTAGACCTGAGAGAGAGCAGATTGCAACTCTTAGCTTAGAAGGAATTCTGATGTGTTAAAGATTAAATGAGGATTCTTCATAACTTAAGTTCATTTTCAACATGTGAGAAATCATTACTGTGTCAATAACTGTTCACTTTTGCATGTCAGCAGCATAGCTGAGAAGGCGCTTTCCCAGATCTCAGTTTTTATCTTTTAAGGTGACTGTGTGAAGAAAGCAGGTGGGGGTTGAGGCTGGGTTGAGGGTGGCCCAGGGCATGAAATAGTTGAAGGTGACAGGAAGATGGCATTGACTTTGAGAAGACCTGTGGCAGAAGCCAGGTCTGGAATCTCGAGTCCCCGCCATATGGTTTCACTGGCGGTCATGGGGTCCACGATCCTTTCCCATTTCCTCCAGGGCTGGAAAACCATGTCATTAGAATCCTAGCAGTTTCCGGAGGAAACCGAAGTTGTTGATTGACTGGATCTGGCACACGAAGTGTCTGTCTGTCATTCCCAGAAGCCTCTTTGACTGTGACTGTTCTTACCTTTAGCTTCTAGGAGTCCCTGCAAATGCCAGGCACTGCTTATCTGTGGGCTCTGCCCTGTGAGAGGTCAGGTTACTGTTTACAGGCTGTGATATCCTCATCCCTCAGCTAGGAAGAAACAGCTGAATTTGAACCAAGTAAGAAATTTTTCTTTGTAAGTGAAAGTGGCTCCTTAATCAAAACATAACTTCCTACTGGAAGATACTTCTGGCAATATTTAATGCAATACCTCATAGACCACTAGGGAAACAGCCCCAGGACAGGAGCTATGCAAGGTCACCTGGTGTGTCAACACCATGCAGAGACTGGGAGTCCTGCCTCCTTCTCCTCCACCTCCACGACTCTGAGTGGGGTGAGTGGCTGGCACCACACCAAGCTCCCAGTCTGAACCCAGTCTTCAGCTTTTTTCCTGCGTTAGGGGTCACATCCTTGGTCAAACCTCAAAAGTCACATTTCCATGTACTTACTATCTATTAGTAGCGATGAGTTACTGGGTGTGCGTAGTGAGTACATCTCAAGATGCTGCAGGTTACCTCCCAGAGAGGGGCAGCATTTTTGACACGTTAAGTTTTCTGAGGGTGGTGCAACTTCTGCTGCGGTTGTCAGCAATGTCCTAAGTGAAAGTATTAGGAACTCTTCTCTGCTTGTGGAGGCCAAGGCCCCAGCTGTCTCCCTGGCTGAGGAAGGCTCATGGAATCTTCTGGGCTGGGTCTAGGGCTAGACTCAGACCGCGGGGCCCCCAGGGTGAAGCTACATGCATAACTGCTTAGTTTGGCTTTGCTTGAACAAAAGCTGAAGTGAGTTTGGGTCTACCTCAGAACCCAGCATCGCTGGAATGAGAAACCTACTAAATCTAGTCAAGAGCCTTAAATGTATCCTGATGTTTTCAAATACGCTTTTTGAATAATGTGATGGCTGTGGCTCTTTGACCTTTACGAATCTTACAGAAACAATCTCGGAGGAGGCTGGGGGCTAGGTGAAGGCTGTTTCTACTGTGACGTAGGAAGGTTTGAATTTAAAACATGACTTCTCAGCTTAGTGAATCTTGTAATTACCTAGAGAGCTTAAAAAATAAATAAAAGCAGAAAACCATGGGGTCCGAGTTACAGAAAAGTCACATAGAGTTGTTTTTCAAGTGTTCCAGGTATTTATGGCGCATATCCAAGGCAGAGAAACATCCCTGGGGCAAGGTAGCCATGTTCACAAGGCAGTGTGGGCTGGAGGAGGCTCTCAGTGAGATATTCTGGGTCATCCATAGCAGGTTCTTTCCCACTTGGCTTCACCACTCACCTGCCATCACCTAGGTCTGTGATTCAACTACAAGGCACACGCCATGCGCCCGACCCGCATTTCTCTCATTCACAATGTGCCATTTCCTGAGACTCCTGTTTGCCCCGCTGAGTAGCTATTTGTCCTTTGAGATTGTGTTCTTTGAAATCTCTCAAAAACGCAAGGCCACTTACCAACCCTTCTTGAGTGTTCCCAGGGGTTGATTGATGCCGCTGTCAGATCATTTGGTTTGCACGAAGGCCACAACCCCCTTTGGACAGTTCACTTTTCTACTCCATTCTCAGTCCCATCTGCTCTGTGACTGGTACACAGAAGGTGCTTAATAAATATGCATCAAATGAATGCCAACACCATCACAATCTTTTAAATCAGAACTGCAGTTGAAATAATTCCATTCTGATGTGTTATCTACACTTAAGAACCACTGGGTTTGGAATTTCATGGTGAGGAGTTCTCTGTCTCCTAATGTGGAGATGGAGAGAGTGAGCTCCCAGGAGATGAGTGGTGTTTTGAGGACTGCTAGATGACACCAGAAAGAGGAGAGCATAGTGTTTTTCCAGTTCTTGGTTCTGAAACAAAGTGTCCCTGTTTTAGGGGTGAGCACCATGTCTGAGGCTGTGGCTGCAGCCTTCCGAGGAGTTTATGGGCCCAGTTCTTTCCTAGGGCTGCAATTTCTACCCTTGCGCCCCACCTCCCGCATGATGACAGCTAGCTTGGCTCTGCCTACTAGACATCTTCACTTGCACATTCCACCAGGCTCTTGAACACCGATGCAGAACATTATCTCCCTGTGATTCTTCCTCTTTCTTTAACTCAGGAAATGAAGTAGATCTGTGGCAGTCACATAACCCACCTTCAGCCCCCACTCACACTTATCTGCTCACCAGAGCTTGCTGATGTCACTGTAGAAATATTTTCCCCACTCATGGCTCTGGTCTCTTCATCTGGCCCTTTAGTGTTAGGATCAGTCTCTCCATTTGGGGCTGCTTGTTATTTTTCTAAAAGAGAGACTTTCAGAAAGTTAAAAAATAATGGTGCCTCTTCCCTGGATTTACAGATGATTTAGAAAAGGATAATTACCTCTTCCATCCTCAGTTATGATTCTATTTTGGAATCTTCTTCCTCTAATTAAAAAAAAATCACCAACTCCTAGTGTTATTTGAGTCTGAGTCATTCGTGCAGTAAAATCAGCAAAGGTGCACAAATAAATGTGCCATGCAGGAGCCAGGTTCCCCAGCACCCTCTGGGGGTCCAACATCTCCCCCCCGCCCCCACACACAGCTTGGTGCATGGCCACACTTTCAGATGGCCCTGACTAGCAAAGCTCAGGCATTTTGGGTAACTCCCTGCATACTCCTCTTTTAAGTGTTTAGGAGAATTCCCAGCATCTCTACACAGTCTATAAAATTTAACTGTTATTATTTTTGTCTTTCTCACATGCCTTCTTCAGGGAGTTTAAAATATGCATCAATTCTGCTCATGATATGACTAACTCCCTGAGGTAGTGACCGATGGTTGACCTACTTCTCTCTTGAGAGACTACAGATATGTCAGCTCATCTTCTTTAATTTCATGAGTCATCAAAGTCTCCCAAAGTCAGAGTCGGAAAACCCAGAGGTGTCACCAAGCATGACCCTTATTTTCACACAGGCTAACTGAGGTCATGTAATTCATCAGCATCTGTTACACCGGTTGCTGTGTTTAGAAGCATGCAACACCCACCAAGTGTAGTACACCTTTCCCTGGAAGCGTTCACTGCAGACCATTCTACATTGCAGAATGTGGTTGCTTTGGAGCATGGAACAGCCTGGAGAAGGGGGAGAAAGACTTGGTCCTAGGATTAGAGAGGAGCTTCTGGGTCTAAGTTAACCACTGCTCAGGACACAAGAGGGGGTAAGCTCTGGAGTAGTGATGTGGGGGGACATAGGGTTGAGACTGACTGTGCCTGAGTATTCCTGTGGTCTTTTTATATTCAATTTGCTTTAATGCTTTTCATTTTATTTATTTTTTTTGACACACACACACCATGTAGGGCATGAAGTGAATCATATGTCACTGCAGCTTTGAAGATCCCAGAGTCATCATCACACAGAGGTCATGGTGTGGAGGATTCAGTGAGGGGCTGTGAGGAAAGAGGAGGAGGCATTGCTGTGAGGGGACCTGGAAACCAACATAGGGGAGCTGAAATTGGATGGGCTTTGAAGGGTAAAGAGGGCTCACAAGATACTCAAGAAGAAAAAGGGCAGTTCAGAAAAAGGAAAACCTTGTGCAAAAGCTGAGAGAGTCGTGGGTTCCATATCTGGGGGTGCAGACAGTGGAGGTGAATGACAGGGGGAAGGCTGGGACTAGATGCTAAAGGACATTGAAA